>APFE030795214.1:0-10028 GCA_000404065.3 Pinus taeda
AAACAAACCCAGCTGCTATACCCTTTTTCTATAAAGTATTTGCTGGATGAGGGCTCCAAGCTCTCTAGCACAGACATTGCTGCAGTTGCCAAAACTTTCATGAGAGCAGACTGCCAGCCTTCTGGGCCACCTCCTTTTTCATATGCAAATTTCAATGAGGTAGGCAAGCTGCTTGTGGACATGATATCCTCTGTCCTAGGGTTCTCCACAAATGAACATGTTGATGAAACTGTTTTGGTCTTGTTATCTACATATAGCCTTGGGAAGCCCCCTGCTGTAAAATACAATTATGCCAAGTTTATTGCCAACAAGATACATGACCAACTGGTAAGGCTGGACAGGGAAGCAATATTCAAATATTCATCATACATTTATCACCTCTTCAAGTACTATCAGACAGATTGCTTCCAGTGCCACATCAAGAAACTAGATTCACAGGGTGAGAGGAGATCCGTCATCTTCTGGTCTTCAGTTTTCCATCAAGTTCAGAACTCTCCCTACTCCTACTGTTAATTTATTGACCAGTTTGTCTATCCAGTCACATGCCTCTTGAAGAGGTCTCCTCCTGTGAGACTGTCCAAAGATATGCAGAAAATCTTACAGCTGTCCAGGAATTATAAAATAGGTGATTGGTATTTATACCAAAATCACACAGTCATCAGGATCTATGGTTGTGAACTCTGTCCTTACAGGCTCCCAAGGTATGTGCCTATGAGATTGTTTGCCTTGGAATACTATAGGCAACTCATCAATTCTGACCTTACACACTTCCATAGTGCCAAGAAGAAAGCCAATCTCAAATTCAGCGACCACCTAGGCCCCTTCATCATGAACAAAAAAGATGGTTGGCAAGAAGCTGATCAAATATTGGGGAAAAAGCTTAAACTCAAAAGGAGTTTCTGGTGGGTCCCTTATGACCCTGAAGGCTTTATCAGTGCTAGGAGAGTCAAATATAGGCTGCTAGCCTATAAACATTTTCCATATTCACAAATAGAACACTTTGCCAACCAAGATGAATGGGTGCCTGATACAATAGTAGAGGAATTTACTCAGGAAGAGAAAATGGAGTAGACTGTGAAAGATTTAGAGAAAATTTTTGACTTGGATTCTTGTCAGCAGGTCATATTCAAGCAACCATTCCAAGTAGGAGAAGGCACATCCACTGCTGCAGCTGCACAGACTGCCCAGCAAGCATCTACAACCACCACTACAGCTAAAGGAAAAGAAATAATGGATGAGCAGCAAGAGACAAAGGCAAGGCAGCCCAGCACTTCAAAGGATCAAAGTCAAGGGAAAGCCCCTTTACAGCAAACTGAACCATCCCAAATCCCAGTTTTGCAAACACCTCTCAATGAAGAGAGAGGCAAAAAACGTGATAGAGAGGAGGTCACACCTCCAAGTGGGTCAACACAACAACCAGAGGCCAAGAGGCCAAGAATTGACCCTGAAACCGAGGAAGAAGACATCAGTGAAGAAAGAGCAGAAAGCCAAAACAGAGAAAGACAATCCAGCCAACAGACTGCCGCCAGTTCATTTCAGCAAGAACAGGCCATACAGCAAGGCACAGAGGTATCCTCCTCAAGGCAGCAAGGCAAGCAACCAGCTGGTATCAAAGGGGGTTTCATGGAGATCAAAGCACAAAATGAATTTTTGAGAGTACAACTCTATGATCAATTCTTGAAGGCAACTCCCTCCAAAAAACAAATATTGATGGCTGCTTATGATATCAAGGAGGACAAAATGATTTTTACTCATTTAAAGCGTAAAGTTCCACATCCCAAAACCTCTGCAGATTACCTAAGAACAAACTTGAAGGTCTTTTCTAAAGACATACATCCAATGGATCAAATAGAGCTTCACAAGCAAACAGGGGAAATGGTCTATGCTACCCTTGTAGACAAGGCCATGCTAGCCCATCAGTTAAAAGAATCACTGAAAAATACTAATACACAGTTGGATTTGGAAAGAGTCTTCCCAGGCTAAGGACAACAGAATAAAAACATTGGAAGTCATAATCATTGATCTAGGACATGATCCAAAAGATCCAAAGGGTGTTAGGGCCCTTATGAAAAAGAAGGAGGATGATATTGTCGCACTCAGGAAATAGGCAAAGCTGCCTGCAACTATTCACCCTGACACTGCGGAACTTGCATAGGAAAAACAGCTTGATGACACCATGGATTTACTTATGAAGATGAATCAAAGAATACTAGAGATGGAAGGAGAATTGGAGAGAGCATGGCAAGGTAGACAGGGAGAATCAACCTCCCAGCCCCCTCAAACTTCTACAACTCTTGGCCCTGCCCCTCCTACACAAGCAGTAACAGCCCCTCCTGCCATTCCAGCACCAACCACAGCCACATCAGCAACAGAGGCAACAAAGGCAACAGCAGCAGTAGAATCTAGCATGAGTATGGAGGACTTGATGAAAGCTGTCAAAGAACTTGAAACTCAAGTGACAGAAATAAATGAAGCCAAAGATAGACTGGCCAAGCTAGAGGCCAGCTATGACAAGTCCAAGATGACTGTAGCAGAGAAGCAGAGAGAAATAAAAGCCTTGGAGGCCAAAGTGAAAGCTTTGGAAAAAGAATTGCTTCTAGGAAAAACTCTAACAGAAATCAAGAAGATAATTTGGGCCAAAATTGGCCAATCAATACATGACCAATGGAGGTCAATCCAGGCAATACATGAGCAGATTGAACTGATAGGCATAGCTCATATTGAAATACAAAGGGCCAGAACAGCACTAGGAATCATGCCTGAGCAGGCCAATAAAATGATACATTTCCTCAATACCCACACTAGGGAGGAATTGGCAGCACTAGAAATAAACAGCAGAACAGACACCATCCTCGCAGCCAAGAGAGTGTTGACTTTGAGGAATTTCACTCAAACACTAGAAAGAAAATGTCAGGATATGAAGGTAGAAATTGATGAATTCAAGGCAAAGATGACAGTGTTGCAGGATAAAGGACTGCCAAGCCTAGTGACTGGTACAGGACAACTGCTGTCATATGATCAGTATATCACAAGGATCAACAATTATGTGGAAAATCAAATCACAGCATCCAGCAGCTCCACAGAAGAAGCAGGGCCTCCCTCTAGGCAGTCTCTGTATGATAAATTAGAAAATCTATTTTTTATTGAGCATCAGATAAACCATTTGTTTGAAGTGCCTCCAAATTTTTACAGATATACTGAAGCAGATGAAACACTGGTAAAAATAAGAAGACATCAGCTACCTCCAACTGATTGGTGGCAGGCAATGCTGGAAATTCTGCCCAGGTGATCCCACTATATTATTCCTTTTTTGTGAAAATTCAGATCTCAGGCACAGTACAGGTCAGCAGACAATTCAGCACGCAGATATCACAGCAAGCACCCGTACAGTGACTCACCAAAGCACTCAGTCAGCAGGCTCAGCTAACGCAGAATTAAAGGCACAGCTACAGCCAACTTTCCTGAGCCAAAAAGTCAAAGTTGTCTGACAGAAAGATAGCTGACATCCCAACATTAAATGTTGTAGTTATATCTTTCATTTACTTTTTGTAAGAGAGTTGGTTGCGCAATTTATTGCACAATAACTCACTATTGAGATATTTTGTATCTTATTTTTGTATATATATCCCCTCAAAGAACGTATTGAGGGTCAGTTGTAGTGAAACTCTTTCAGAAGAGCTATATTGTATATCTGAGACATTTTGTGCTAATACAAATTGTTGGTGGAGTTCCTGGTTCCTATACTGTCTGAAGGTGGAAATGAATGGCTCTGTTGTGTTGCAGAATTCCTATGTCATTTGCTGGAACAATAAGTTATTCTGAACTGTGTTCTTGTTTTTCTGTGTATGCCATTTTTTATATATGTTCATGATCATAGTAAACATAGAAAAAGAATAGCTTAGGATTTGTTTGAAAACACCCTATGCTCAATCTCTGTTTCTAAATATGTTTTCTTCTGGATTAGCCATGGATATGAATTCTTAATTGCTCATGCCTAAACTAATTCTATCACTGTGAATGTTGTTTAAGAATTCTTAACTGCTCTTAAGCAATACTTTCATTTTTCCCTTGTTAGCATAGTGAAAGATTCTCAACTGCCTTTCACTCACTAATTCCATAACTTCATTACATAATCTAAGAAATTGTTCCACAGATGCCTATCTGGCTTTGCAGCAATACTCTGCCTTCAAAAACATACTTCAGCAGCACACTTCCTTGACCACATTGCCCAATGGCCCTAACTGTTGTGTAATCTATACCTCAACTCTGTTTGAATTCACCAACCAATAAAATTCAAAACAAAACCAGCACACCATAACTAGCCTAAAATCATCCACCAACAAAGCTAAATCATAAAGAGAGAGCCCTCTCTGGTTGCAGGTAGGCTAGGACCTATAACTAAAAGATTGGTTAGTGGTTACCTCGTCCGTATTCCCTTTAGGAAGCAGGGAACAACCTGAGTGATAACATCATTGGCGACTCCGCTGGGGACTTATTTCAAATTACCAATTGCAAGGAAATAAGCTTCCTGTTTAACCTTCTCATAGAATACCAAGGAAACAAAACTCAGAAGCTGGCTCCAAAGAAGAAATCTCGTTACACTAGGTCCAACCCTGACCCTAATCCCCTAGCTATCTTTGAAAACCCCAATTTAATCCCCAAGATCTTAAAGAAACAAGAGCAGCTAGGAGAGCTCTCAGACTCAGATATAGAACCAATTCAACAGAGCTATATTCCTACTCCTGTCAAAGCATCAGTTCATCCTCACATAACCCCCACTTATCCTAGTTCCTCATCCACTTCCCAAGGTAGTTTCCCCACTCCTCCATCCCCAACACACCTTACTCCTATTATCCCTATTGTTCCAGTTGTTCCACTCCTTCTTGTTGTCCCTTTTATCTCTGCAAATATGGCTAGATATGCTCCTTTACACCTACCTGCAAATCCAGGGGCAATGCCCCAAGACTATCAAAGCAAAATCACTTACTTTGATGGTACTGGCACTTATACATCCCAACAACACACCAAGAGAATGCAGGACTATTTTGAGAACTATGAGATAGATGATGAAGATGTAAGAATGAAAATTTTTGTGCAAAGTTTGACAGGGGATGTAAGGAACTGGTTTAGGTCTTTAGCTGCAAATTCTATACTCAATCCTGATGCCTTATACCTTAGTTTTTTAAACAGATGGGAAAAGAAAAAAGACCCTCTACACATACTAACAGCGTATGATAATTTGAAAAGGGGTCCACAAGAAACAGTTCAAGATTACTGTGTTAGGTTCAACAATGTATACAACGCCATTCCTCAGAACCTAAGACCTCCACCAGATCTGGCCCTGATCAAATTCCCCGATGGATTTGATTCAGATATGGCATATCAATTAAGAGAAAGAGCACCTCCAAGTCTTGCAGACATGCAGAATGTAGCTGTCAGTGTGGAGGCAAACCTAATTGCCAAGAGAACCAAAGCAAAAAATGAGAGAAGAACAACATTTAAAGAGGAACCCTCAACCTTTGACCAAAAGCTAGATGCAATCATGAAGGGTATGGAGAGGTTGGGGGATAGAGTTGAGACCATGGAGAGAAAGCCCTCTTGGGAAGCACAAACAAGCAACACTACTAGGAATCCCAATTTTAGAAAAAAACCAAAACCCAAATGCTGGGAGGACTGGTCCTAATTAGAATATCAAACCTCCATTTCAAGAAAACTATGCAGAGGCCTCAACCACTAGTGAACAAGTAGAAGATCCCCACATCAATCTAATGGGTTTGGATAGTGAACAACAAGTATTCTTAACACAAGATGATCAACAAGCCCAAGAAACAAGCAATTCCAAGCAATCTGGTGAGTCCATTTGATTTCAGAGAAGGGTATGACACAACAATCTATGAAGTACACAAACAATACAAGTTAAGAAGTAGAACCATAGATGTACCTGAGAATACCAAACAAACAAACACCAAACTGCCCAAAAAATCTAGTGATAAGTCTGTCTTAACAGAGTCCTCAGATAAAAAACTCCAAAGGGAGGTCACAATGGAAGATGTATCTGATGTACAGCCTCCAGTAAAACCTACATCTACGCCATTTCTTCCAACAGAAATCTTGGGCATACCTCTAGAAAACAGACCCAATTCAAGCTTACCCCAAAACAGTGTATCTGACCAGGACAAGGTCACCCAAAATTCAGCAAAGAAGGAAAAACTTGCTGCTCACAATGTAAAATTTCAGATGGAAAAGCTTTTCAATCTTGAGACAGAAATTGGTAAACTGAAAATAGCAATTCCTCTTTCTGAACTAGCCAAACATGAGGTCTTCAGACAACAAATCAATAGATCATTACAAGTACCAGAAAATAGGGATGCAGTTAATATTCTGGATGATCAACCAGAGCTGATTTTTGGCTCAGAAGTCAATGGAAAATCAGTGGATGGAGGTACCCCACCATTTTATGTAAGCTTAAACATCCATGACAAGGTGCTACACAATGCCATGTTTGATTCAGGGGCCTCTCATAACCTAATGCCCAAATCAGTAATGGAAAAACTTAACCTAGACATCACCAGACCCTATAAATATTTGTTTTCATTTGATTCCAGCCAAGTGAGATGTTTAGGCGTGATCAAAGACCTTTGTGTATCCCTAGTCCAATATCCAGCCAAAACAATTTTAATGGATGTGGTAGTAGCTGACATTCCACCTAAATATGGTATGCTCTTATCAAGATCATGGGGCACCAAACTCCAAGGATCTCTGCAACTAGACATGTCATATGCCACAATTTCAGTCTTTGGCCAGCCAAAGAGACTGTACCGAGAAACACTGATGAAATATGTGGTCAGCAGTCAGGAGAAGCCCCAAAACTTCCCAATCTACTCCATTCATTCAGACATGGACTCATTCATACTGTACAATGTTGATATGTGTCCCAAACTGAGGTCAAGCTCCTAAAAACAATAGAAACCAGGCACATGAATGAACAGTCTACTGCTCAAGATCAAAAGATCACTCATGTGATCAAACCAACACAGGTTGTTAATATATTACAAGAATCACCAAAACTAGACCAGCCCACTGAACAAATATGTAAATCCATGGAAAGAAACATTGATCAAGAGATCTTGTGGTGTTTAGAATTTGATGGGTCAGTAAACAAGCTAGGAGCAGGAGCAGGGGTTTGGATACACAATACTCAAAATGACCATGCTCTAGGTCATGCATATAGGCTTAACTTCAGATGTACAAATAACATGGCTGAGTATGAAGCCCTTTGCTAGGTCTCAAACTGATTAAGAGTCTTGGAGTGACCAAAGTTTCCATATTGGGTGATTCAGACCTAATTATACAACAGATAAAGGGAACTTTTGTCACAAATGATCTCAGGCTAAGGTCTTATAGGATAGCAGTAACAGACTTGCTCAACAGCTTCTTGGAATATCAGCTCACAAAAATACCTAGAAGCCACAACTTGCATGCTCATAGTTTGGCAACTTTTGCAAGCACCTGTAAACTTCCTTTTGGGCCTAACCACTAGTTTACTGCTAAGATTAAACATAGGCCTTCTGTCCCAGACAATGTAAATAACTGGCAAGTGTTTGAGAATGATACCCAGATAAATAATTTTTTGACCATGAAGGAGGAATTCTCAAACTTAAACATAGACACAAGCATTAGGGATGATCAGCACCATATTGATGAACTGAACACAAGTATATCAGCTGAAACAGCAGATCTGATATTACATCCTACAACCTTTGACTCTGCCAATTTACAGAAGCTAAAACTAGCAGATCTTGATGAAATTATTGAACAAGAAACTGAAGTAATTCAACTAAAGGATAATTTCTTGCTCACAGGTCTTACTCCTTTAGAAGACATTTTGTATTCAAATGATCTCCCTAAGAAACCAAAGATGCAACCCATCAATGCAGAAATTGAGGAATGTAATATTGGGACCACTGAAAATCCCAAAATGATCAAGCTTTCTAGAACCTTACCTCCTGATAAGAAATCAGAATATATTAAACTGTTCAAAGAGTTTCAAGATGTGTTTGCCTGGAGTTATGAGGACCTTAAATCCTATGACACTACAGTTATCCAACACATAATACCCCTAAAAGAAAACCAAAAACCCTTTAAACAGAAGTTGAGGAGAGTGAATCCAGTCCTCCTTCCCCTAATCGAAAAGGAAGTAAAACGAATGTATGAAGCTGGAATCATTGCACCTATAAGATTTTCTAAATGGATTTCAAACCTTGTACCCACAAGGAAGAAAACTGGGGAGATAAGACTTTGTGTTGATCTGAGAAATTTGAACAAAGTCTCTCTCAAAGACCACTACCCCTTGCCAAAAATGGATCACATCTTACAAAGAGTAGTGGGAGCTTCAAGGATCTCACTACTGGATGGCTTCTCGGGATTCAATCAAGTTCTAGTTCACCCAGATGATCAAGATAAAACAGCTTTCACTACACCTTGGGGAACTTTCAAATATGTCAAAATGCCTTATGGACTCAAGAATGTTGGAGCCACATTTCAGAGGGCAATGGACATAGCCTTTGCTAAAGAAATCCATGATTTCTTAGTCATATACCTTGATGATCTGACAGCCTTCTCAAAATCAGACCAAGAACATTTAAAACATCTTAGACAAGTGTTCTTAATTTCCAGAAAGTATGGCATATATTTGAACCCAAAGAAATCACTGTTTGTCCTGGAAGAAGGCAAACTCCTAGGTCATATAATTTCAAAAGATGGCATAAGAATTGACCCTGATAGAATTCAAGCTATCCTTCAGGTCCCTCATCTAAGAAACATCAAAGAATTACAAGCCTTTTTAGGAAAGATTAATTTCCTAAGAAGATTTATTCCTAACTTGGCTGAGCTGATAAGATTGTTGAACAATATGCTCAAGAAAGATGCCAAAGTCAAATGGACAGTTGAAGCCAAACAGGCTTTTGAAGAAATCAAGATAGCTTTAACAAAAACACTTGTTCTTACAAGCCCCAGATTTGATAGAGATTTTATAATCTTCTTCTTTTCCTCTAGACACACAATTGCTACTGTCCTACTACAAAAGGATGACTTGGGATGTGAAAAACATATTGCCTTTTTCAGTAGAGCCCTTAGGGATGCCCCACTCAAGTACCAGATCATGGAAAAGCAAGCATATGCACTTGTCAAAGCCATAAAGGATTTCAGAGTTTATATCTTATACTCTCACATAGTTGCATATGTACCCAATGCAGTGGTCAAAGACATTTCAACTCAAGAGGGAATTGAGGGAAAGAGGGGCAAATGGATTGCCAACATTCTGGAATATGATATAGAAATCAAACCAACAAAAATTATAAAAGGACAAGGGCTAGCTAAACTAATGATTGAAACTAATTTCTAAGCCCTTGACATCAATGAACTGGATAACGAACAGGAGATGGCGACTCCACAGATCAATCAAGCCTTTTTACAATCACCTTGGTATGCTGACATATGTTTTGTATTATTAAACTTGCAAGCTTGATCCGGATTTAAACAAGAACGCAATAGATTACAGAGATAACCATAAATACAGAGATGCGATAACCATAAATAAAGAGATGCATCAGAAATAATACTTCATTTCATTCATGGAAAATACCGAAATATGCTTACAACCAGAATTGGAAATAAACCAGCTAGGGCGATGATAAGGTCCTCAGAGAATTTCATGTAGGAGATTGTGGAGGGCACTTATATTGGAAATAAACAGCTGATAAAATCCTGAGGGATGGATTTTATTGGCCCTCCCTGTTTGCTGATTCAAAAAAGTTTGTGATGTCATGTCATAAATGTCAGATCTTTGAAGGGAAGAAAAAGTTACTTCCCTTACCCCTCAAGCCCATTTCAATTGAAAAGCCATTTCAACAATGGGGCTTAGACTTCATTGGGGAAATTCACCCTTCATCCTCAGGCCAGCATAGATGGATCCTGACAGCTACTGATTACTTCACCAAATGGATAGAGGCCATACCTTGCAGACAAGC
>APFE030795236.1:0-10732 GCA_000404065.3 Pinus taeda
GGCTAGTTATAGTTGGAAACTAGGTTTTACGGGCATTTTGAGATCTTGGAAATGATTGTTCCAATTGCATATAGGCTCTCATTACCAACATATATGCATGTCCATTATGTGTTTCATGTTTCTTTATTTAAAAAGTATGTCCTAGATTGTTAAGTCTCTATAATACTAGTGTAGCCCTCATATTGTTATTTTTGTGCCCCATAGAAACCCACTATTGGTATTTTTGATCCCTTACATTATTATTGTTATGTAAGCCCTAATTATATTTTGACCCTTTAGACTTCCATATATCCCAAGGAGATCTTGTCATTTGAATCATCGAAAAATTGTTAATTTATGTGATGTAAAGGGAGCTTGCCCCCTCAACGTGGTTTAGTATATAGTCATTGATCTATTTTTTATTATTTCTCTATGTTATTTTGATCTGGTTACATAACATTTGGTATATGAGCTCTACGTTCTAAGATTTTGTTGCTTCAAACAGATCATTGTGGCATTTTCGCTATAATTTTTTTTAGTGAAGCTTCAGACAATTAAATTGTTACTATCTGGAGCTGAAATCTCAATGAACATCTAGTTACAATTTCAAACCTTGGTTCAATATATTTTCAAAGCTATGGTCCAAGGAAGTTAGGGTTTCTATATACTCTAGAATTTAGTCTCAAACAATCATCTTGGGGAAAATCGTCATAAATTTATCCTAGAGCATCATATTTTGATTCCATAAAAATTGAAAGAAAGTGCACAAGATATAGTTTTTTGGGTACAAGTTTCAAGGCAAAAGGTTGAAACAATGATACATTTCATCCCATAAAAGTTAGGTCTACTGAACTAGTCCATAATCAAGTCATCATGGGATATTTTGCATAACATTATCTTGAAGAATCCAATTTCGATCTAACTTTTGGAATTGGAAAGAAGGCACAGTTGGATATCTCAGGAAGAAATTTAAAACATTGGGAGGGCAAAATCATAGAGCTACAATAGTTTCAAGTTCAGCCTTATCAACATGATCAAAATCAAGCTCTTAAAAGGTGTGTATTTTTAAATTTGCAAGAGTTTTTTTTTAAGTCTGTTTGAAGTGATTCAAAGGGCATAGTGAAATATTATCTATATAATATATATATATATATATATATATATATATATATCATTAATTGGTTCGAAATTACCTCGAAAACAAAATTCATCTAGACAATTAAGTTGGAGAAGCCACTCTAGTTGTGATATAGTGAGATCCAAGTCTAATTGGGTTGCTATCCTTAAGGTGTTATATTCAAATTCAATAGACAACGGGGCCTTCTTCCCATAGACTAGTTCAAATGGGGTAAATCCATTGGATTTCTTCAAAGTGTTGTTGTAGGCCCCAATGGCTTCCACAAGTTTGTTTACCCAATCCTTTCCGATGTTGCTAACAAACATGGTAATAATTTTCTCCAGTTCTTTATTTGTGACATCCACCTACCCATTTTCTTGAGGGTGATAGGCAGTGCATGTCCTGTGATTGATGTGGTGTTTCATCCTGAGATTTTCAATCATATTTGATGTAAATTGTACTCCTTGATCGGTGACAGATGACTTAGAAAAGCAAATTTGTAGAAGATGCTTTCCCTCTAAAATTCATCCACCGTTTTCTCAGTTGTTGCCTTTACTTTCTTCGTTTTAGCCCATTTAGTCAATTAATCATTGCACACACTGATATATCTCTTTTTTCTTGATGGGAGATCAATAGGTCTAATGAAATCCATGCCCCACTTCTCAAATGACTCTAAAGTCACTTGAGCTTGTAATGGAATTTCATCCTTGGGAGTGGGTTTTCCCATCCTTTGGCACTGATTGTACCTGATAGTGTACCTTCTTGCATCTTGGTGTAAAGTGGGCCAATAATAACCTGATTATAGAACTTTGAAGGTTATCCTAATAGCAGAAAAGTGGCCCCCAAAGGGGCCATCATGGCATGCTGAGAGGATGTCAAAGACATCCTCTTCCCTCACACATCTCCTCAAGATCTAATCTAGTCCTAATAGGGAAATATCCCCCCCAATCCAAGTGAATGGGTCACGTTTCCTAACAATATTTCTCTTCTCCTTGGAGGATATATTAGGA
This sequence comes from Pinus taeda, assembly GCA_000404065.3. Lineage (NCBI taxonomy): Eukaryota > Viridiplantae > Streptophyta > Pinopsida > Pinales > Pinaceae > Pinus > Pinus taeda. The sequence goes on from APFE030795236.1 coordinate 2,107, forward strand.
GGGAACCTCACAACAACCAAGTAATTGGATATATCAACAAACCAAGGAGAAATCACCGAGATGGCAAAGATATGTTCATAAGGAAGTTGATCATCCACCATTTCTTCCTTTCTTGTAGGCAAGGTTAGTCTTGACAAAAAAAAAAATCAACCACATTCTCTTTCCTTGGTTTATCAATAATGATCAAATCAAATTGTTGTAATAATAAAAACCATACAATTATCTTAGCATTGACATCAGGGTTATTCATTAAATACTTAATGGTTGCATGGTCAATGTGAACAAAAGTTGGATAGCCAGTGATATAATGCCTAAACTTGTTTAAAGAATGTAGCACAACCAAGAGTTCCTTTTTAGTGACTGTATAATTCAACTTAGCTTTAGAAAGGTTCTCACTGATGAAATAGATAACATAAGAAAATTTGGCTTCCACTTGTCTTAAGGTTGCTCGTATAGCTTTGTTTCACACATCTATGTGTATATGGAAAGGTAATGCCAAGTTGGGACCCCTAAGGATGGGTGTAGTGGTAAACTTTTCTTTAAGTACTTGGAAGACTTCTTGACAATTCCTTGTCCAACAAAAATCTGAATCTTTAGCTAGAAATCCAAATAAGGGTGAAGCCAGTTTAATAAAGTATTTGATAAACCTTCTATAATACCCAACTAATCCCAAAAAATCCATGACATCTGTTTTTTTAAGGGATAAGGATCATTTTAATGATGGAATTTTTTTTTGGTTTAACTTGTATCCCTTCCTTGGATATGGAATGGCCAAGGATAGTCCCTCCATTCATCAAGAATTCACATTTCTCAGGACTCAATGAAAGATTCATTTAAATGCATTTCTTTAATACTTTACACATATTAGAAAGAGCTTATTGGAAGTCACATCCATACGGAGTGAAGTCATCCATGTATATGTCAAGAGATTCATGAAAAAGTTTAGCAATGAAGGACACTACAGGAAAAGGTACCCCAGGGACATGTAAATGTGATCTTATCTTGGTATTTAAGGTTGATCTAGATTTGGTTATATCCACTAAATCTATCCAGGAAGGAGAATAATTTTTTTCCTGCAAGGCCATCTAGCTCTTGGTCGATGAAGGGAAAAGGAAAATGGTCCTTCTTTGTAGCCTTTTTAATTTCTCAGTAATCAACACAAATCCTCCACTTCCCATTTTTCTTCAGTACTAAAATAAGAGGTGACACACACTCACTATCTAAAATGGGGTATATGAACCTTGCATCTAGTAATTTATGCAATTCTTCTTTCACAATGTCCTTAAAACATTGGTTCATCCTTATTTGTGGTTTCCATACATGCTTGAATCCATCCTTAATATATATATGATGAGTAAAAACTGAGGGATGCACACATGTGATTTCCTTATAATCTCAAGAAAAAGCATCGAGATGTTGTATCAGTATATTGCACAATTGTTCTTCCTACTTGACGGAGAGAAGGGGGGTTGATATTTGGAGTTCTAGAGGGACCAACCTATAGAATCTTGGCATGTGATAGACAAGAGTTAACAAAGCACAAATAGTACAAGGTCTTCTTTCATATTCTTTCATCATTTCATAAATTAGTGTGGTAGTGGGAGGTCGATTATCTAAGATATGGTCAATAAGGTCATCTTCATCAAGATACATCAGTCCTATAATAGTGTCTAGAGTGCAGATTGGTCAGAGGGATGTCGGATGAAATTATTCCTCTTCCTCCTCCTCTAACCATAAGGGTAAATCCTGCTCAACAGAAGGCTGAGAAGGAGGATACGTCACAAGTTGTTTTGATAAATGACAATTTTTTATAGTCATGTCCCCAACCTTACAACTAATGTAGGCATTAGTAGTGGACAACCAAGGTATTTCTAGAATTAGAGGATATCCATTAAACTTGGTTTTGAGCTAGACGACCAAGAAATCAGTGGGATACTCCGAGGAGACAATGGAAACCATGAAATCCTCAATAACTCCTTCAGGGGATACTATGGATTTTTCTACAAGCTGCAACACTGTAATGGTCTTCATCAAAGCCCCTTGGAGATTTAGTTTCAACATGGTTTCCCTGGTCATTACATTGATCGTAACCCAAAGATAAATAAAAGTATTAGGGATCATAATTACGTCAATGTGCACATCCACTACTGGGCTACCAACATCCAAGTATTTTGGAGATATCGCCTTCCCAAGCATCAGATTAAACAGTTCTCCATTGACATTTATTATGGGGTTACCTCTTCTTCTTCTCCCAAGCCTTTTGAAACATTCCTCCTTGCTAATCTTGTTGTAACTGGGAACATCTTTGATGGCTTGGAGAAGGGTTATATTCACACACAAATTCTTCAATTCCTGCAAGAGTTCAACCTCTTATGGGGTGTGTTATTTATGGCAGGCCAACCTTTTGGGATAAGGAGGTACAATGACTTGAGGGAGACTCTCCTCCTTTTCTTATTCAAGCTATTCTTATGGAGAAGGTGGGTGATTATATGGGATCACCTTCCCATACCTAAGTTGGATCTCTTGGATTTCCACAACATAAGCAGGGTAGGATATCTCCTCGTTGTAAACCTATTGTGCCTGGTTGTTTTTCAGGTTTAGATTGGGTTGAGCAGGAATTTAAGGTTTCTTAGGTGGATTTTGGTGAGGGGGTTGTGGTTGAGGTTGAGGTGGAGGTAGTAAAGTAGGACCAGGGATAATTGTACGGGCTAATATTTGCAGGTGGGCTAATTTCCATGTTTGTTTCCAAAAAGACGATTCACAAATTTCTAGTTTTTAAAAAAGTGATTCACCCACATTCTATAGTATAAAATGGTTTTACATTAAAAATCACAAAATTTTCATATATACTAATATAAAATAATTAGAAATCTAAATAATTTTACAAAAATATTGCCAAACATTTTATAATTTGCATATTAGGGATTAGTAAGATTCACCATGGTTTCTAAAATTTAAGATAAATTTCCATCCTTAAAATTTTCCTTTATAGGAATTTTGGTGGTTTGAGGCCTCCACCCTAGTGAGGGGTTACCCCATTGGGAAGGTTGGTGTGGGTATGGCTGAAAATGAGGGTTGATAGGTTGAGGAGGATATTGAGGAGTATAAGACCAAGGAGGAGGTGTGGACCATGATGGATGAGAGGAAGGGTACCAAGGCTGGAAAGGTGCATTTTGATTTGGATTTTAGTGAGGATAATGTGCACCTTGAATTCTTTATTGATATGCCCAAGGACATCGAGGTCTCCTTTGGTGAATGAAGCACAATTGATAGGACCCACCTTCTACCCCCCTAGGTATACAACCTTTAGACCTAGTAGAGAGGGACATTTATCTATTGCATGATTCTCCTCATGGACTAAGCAAACATCTATGACATTAAGTGTACATTCATTCCTAGGATGTCTTTTAGTACACCTAGGGAAAAATATAGCAAGTGCCCTCTCTTCTTCTTCTTTCTTTCTTTTTATTTGCATAGTATATATCTACGAGGAAAAGGAATGGCACTTTTCACTCTTAAAATCTTCCAACATACTTACTATCTCAAGCTTGATGGTTGCTGTGGAGGAAGAGGAACTGACCAAGCTTTGCCTAGACCTACCGTTCTTCCTATCATCCCTAGAGTGATTCTTGAATACAATTTTGATGCCATCATAAGGAAATTGGTATATATCTCCTCTTGATAGCATGTTGATGGTTTCCATGACATCTTCTGTGATCCCTTAGGGAAGAACTAGATTGAGTGACTTAGGATCAAGGGTACAGTTGGCCCTCTTATAATTTAGTTGAAACATTTCCTCATATTCCTACAAATATTCATCACATCTAAGGGTCATCCTAAGGATTTCTTCCTTTGTTTATTTGGACCTACAATAATCCCAGTATTTTTCATTGAAGGCTTGTTGCATTTAGGCCTAGATAGTGATGTTTCCTCCACGTAGACTTATAAACTAGCGCAAGGTTGCATCTTTGAGGGTAGAAGGAAACAACTATAGCTTCATGTCAATAGAAGCATAGTCGTAGGTCCTACATATAAAAACAAACTCAAACATGAGGTTGTTAGGATCTTCAGAGGTTAGGTCATGGAAATGTCGAGGGGAAACAAGGCTTATATTTTTAATTATAGCCTCTCCATTAGTTTCTCTGGTAGGGAAATCTCATTTTTCTGGTTTTCAACCATAGTTTCAGTAGGTGAGATAGGTTCTTCTTCTCTTATAGGTTCTTCAAAAATTTTAGGTGGACCTCCTAAAGGGTTTTCCAACTCCCCTATAGTCAGAGAGGGAAGTTCACAGTCACCAAAGAAGAATGAAGGTTGATTGTTTGATGAGGTGGGGGTTTTTGCAAAGAATTTCCCATGGTTATTCCTACTCCTGTAAGGCATGAAAGAAAAAGGTTTCCTTTTTAATTTTTCACTTTCTTTTCAAAGAAAAAAGAATGTTGAAAAACAGAAAAGAACAAGCAATTATTAAGAAGAAACAACAACTACTTAGACACCTCCCAGACAACGACACCGAAAAGTGATGAGCCCTAGTATTTCAAAGGATGTTGCAACTCACAAGGGCTTTTCAACTTTAAGTATCAACCTAGGGTTTATCTAAAATTAGAGGTGATATTGAAATATGCATAGTAGGTTAGCTTCTACCCATGTCACTCTTATTCATGAAATCCGAGCAGGGTATTCAAAGACCATTCCTCCAACTAATTGTAGTCAAAACCTCTTATGAAAGCATAAATGCACATGATTCTACTACCAAGGTGAAAATTTCATTCATCAAATGTAAATTCTAATTGAAATTTCAATAGGGAAAATAGGCTAATTTAGTGGCAGAAATAAATCATACTACTATGCTTACCATTCATCAAATTTAAATGCTAATTGAAATTGCATAAGGAAAATAACTAGTTTATTTGCAGAAATTACTCACCTAATCTACTTGCACGGTTGATTCAAATTAATAAACTAACTTGCATGCATCATTTATCTAGTCACACTTGTTGAAATTGAGAAATCACATATTCAACATGCCTATGAAGAAAAAATTGCTAAATCTAACTCTTTTTTTCTATCTGATGGTTGCAGTGACGGAAGGATGAGGTTGGAGTCCTCCTAAGGTCTTCCGTAATCATCAAGCCATAATGTGGGGCTATTATTCAACTTAACTAGGCCAGAGTCTAAATTTGGAGAAAAGCTAGTTGAAGAAATCAAAGATAAAGGAGGTGGTACAAGATGGTATGTATTGCTACAAGAGGCCCTATTTTGCTACAGGAGGGGGTCCAAGAGAGTTTTAAGGATGGAAGTGGTGTCTTAGAGGTGAAAAGAGGTGGATGGAGGTAGAAGGTAATAAGTGAAGGTTGTGGTAGCCCCTTGGCCAAGCCTAGCAACTCTCGGAGGTCTATCTTGCACCAATGTTGATGCCCATGGTGCCTCTTATTTGCCTTGACAAAGTGATTATGGAGACAGAGGTTGGGAGAAGTACTAGGTTCCTAGGAGGAGGATTGAGAATTCCAAGTGAATGTGGGAAGGTATGCCCACCTCTGAAGATCAACACAATCCATGCAGCTAGCCAAATACATGAATGAAATGGCCAATAACACAATGAAATAAATTAACATGGAGAAGATGAGTTGAATTTAAATAAAATCTATTTTATCCCACAACACTACCATGATCACTAAACAAATGAAACTAAATCCTAAGTTGTATAGGACAAGCATGAAAAAGGATCGAAACTAAAATCTATCCAACTCGAATAAATCATAAACAAATATTTTTGGATTGTGATTGTTAATCATTCCAATCACTCTTCCCACAAGAGAGGTGATAGGAAATCCTACAATCACAATTTTTTATGCTATATCATCTACTAAAACAAGAGAAGGACTACAATTCCTTGAAACAAGAACAAGAATAAAATACAAAAGAGAGACTAAATCCTCTGGGTTCGGCCCAAACCCAAGGGTTTCAGCCCTCCAAACTAAATCAGATGTAGATTAGTGGTAAGCTTCTCATTAACAGAAAATAATAATATCATACATCAGATGAAAGTTAAGAATAATATTTTCAATCACTAGCCTCAGTAGTTACTCTTAGCTGCAACAAAAAATTGAATCACAATGAGCCTTTCAATAGGCTTACTTATATAAAAATGATTGGGGGGTAGCTTCGTTGAAAGGAGGAATTCTCCCCTCCAAAATCTTGAAATTTGTGGATATGGTTCCCTTTCTCCTTGTCATTCACTTAGAGTTCCTTGGCTGCTAGTGAATTCGAGTTCGTGGAGAGGACTCCGTGATCTCAATTTGAGTTAGGGAGTTAATGAGGTGGACAACATCCCTATATTCTCTCTAGGTGTCTCCATGAAGCCCTTGCATGGTAAATATCTCCAAAAATGCTTCTATGCCTTGCATATTAATCACATTAGGACATACAATATGATAAAAACCTTTTACTCTTCCTAATAATCATATTATGTCTTAAAATGTGAACTAATGTGAGAAAATGAGAGTTTAAAGCATTGGAGGATAGCACAATGAACTCCAAAAGATATCTATTAATGTGACCCATCAGGAACCACATAAACTATTTTTGGAAAAAACATCTATGGACCCCATAGGGAAGATGAAAGGATTCAAATGTTATCGTCTATCATGAGAACTCTTGAGAACATACTCCATCCATTCAAATCACGGGGGGGACTTCAATATGATCCTCAACCTATCAAAAAAGAAAGGAGGCATACAAAATTTCGATAAAGATTCTGAAGCTTTCCTAGAAACCATAAACAAAATGGACCTGGTGGACATATAGGTAGTGAATGGTACCTACACCTGGAACAGTAGATGTGAAAGGGACAAGTAGATAGCATGTTAGGCCCCTATACTACTAGTGTAACCCCTTATTATTATTAGTACAACCCTCTTATTATATTGATGTACCCATGTAGTGCCCATATGTACTATTCGTGCCCATAGAAACCCACTTTGTATATTGTGCCCTTACATTATATTGTTATTGTAGGCTTTTGAATTATATAATTGACCCCTATAACTCCTATATATAGAAGGCAGTCTTTCATTTGTATCATCCAAGAAAGTGTCATTTATGTAATGTAAAGGAGTTCCCCCTTGAAGAGGTCTGAATTCAAGCGTTGATCAATTTTTATCTTTTCTTGAGCTGTTTCATAACATTTGGTATCAGAGCTTTGGATTCTAGGGTTTCACTGCTCCAAACAGGTCATCGTGGCATTTTCACTATAACCATTTTTCTATGATGTTTTAGAAGTTGCAAAATAAACCCATTTGAGAAGAAATCACTCTGAATCTCGGGTCCGAATTTCAGAGCTTTTCGTGCTATATTTGCGGAGATATGATCTGTGGAAGTTGGTCCTTTTGCAGACTCCTGAATTACATTCCAAACAGGTGACCTGGGGAAAATTGTCATAACTTTCTCTGTGGGGATCGGATTGAAATTTTGTAAGAAGGTACAGAAAGAGGATGGACTGTAGTTTATTGTACACATTTTTCAGATCCAAATGTCCAAATAGTGACACGTGGCACTTCATACAAGTTCGCTCTTCTGGAAAGGTCTATAATCAGGTCACTGTGAGAGATTTGGCATAACTCTTCATTGGAGAATCCAATTGGGGTCAAACTGGTGGCATTGGAAAGAGGACACAGTGGAATACTGCAGGTCACAATTGCAGAACTTAAAGATCTGAAAGTACAGAGTTACAGTCCGAGCTCCTAAAATCAAGAAAAAACAAGATGAGGAAGTTTGTTAGGAAGGATCCGGTAAATTGGATACTTCAGATGGAGCAATATTTTGATCTACATGATGTACCATTGTAACAGAAGGTATGTATTGCATCTTCATATTTAGAACCGGATCAATTTTTATGGTATAAAGGGCTTTGTTCTCGTAAACGACTTGTTACGTGGTCAATTCTCATAGAGGAAATGATAGCACATTATGAGGACACAAAGAGCAACACCTTCTTTAGAGAAACACCAAAACAATTGGAAGGAGTAAAAGGGCTTTGTGACATACTAGAAAGTAAAATTATGGCAACAATGAATTCTACCCCTCACAGCTATGAAGATGGAAGTATTGTTTCTTCTAGCCTTCCACAACCTACAAGGGCTACACCACAACAATTCGAAGAAAAAAAGAGAAAAAGGGCTTTGTTACAATTGTGATAGCAAATGCACTAAAGGTCAAAAGTGTGTTGAGAAGAAATTATGTTACATAGAGTATGAAGAGGAGGAAGAAAAGGATCAAGAAACATCAAAAGAAGAGGATATACACCAGGATCCAACCCTAGAGATAGAAGAAATGAATCAGACCATATCTTGTAAAGCATTGACAGGAATTACCACTCCTCAAACTATCAAGATAAAAGGACATATCAAGAAGAAAAATGTTCAAGAAGTGAAAGATCATATTGAGCATCAAGAAATGAATCCAACCATATCTTGTAAAGGATTGGAAGAAATTACCACTCCTCAAACTCTAAAGATAGAAGGACATATCAAGAAGAAAAAGGTTCAAGAAATGAAAGATCACATCGAGCATCAACAACAAGTTCTCCAACTTTTAAAGGATAATGCCACTTTGGTGCAAAATTGAATGA
>APFE030795237.1:7769-39234 GCA_000404065.3 Pinus taeda
ATTAATATAATTTATACCCCTTATCATAGTCAAACTAGCCGTTATCCAGTCAAATCGAGCTGTTGTCTTTTTAGCCATTACCTTATCGAGAAAATTTAGTCATTGGATATTCTGCCCTATCTATTTAATGTGCAAAACAAGATATGCTCATTCAACTTGTCTTGACGATGAACCACACTGGTTGGTTTGAAACGCGTCAACAAAAGTTTCTCTATGTGATTTTCGCCAAAGAATCTTCAAAAACTGGTATATTAGTCGTAGTCTATTTGCTGAGAAAGACCCCATGATCTCTTGCCTATTATTCTTGAAGGTTCTGTCTGCGATGTCTACTTCATTAATTACCCTTTTGACCAAATGTGTGTATGGTATTATCTTTGGTCTCACAAATATTCGGTGTAGGAATGAACATGTTGTTTTGAAATAGGAGGCGTCAGATGACTCCTGAGAATTAGTCATGGCCTTTGTTACCAGTGGCCTGGGATTCTCTTCTTCTAACAAGTTATACATGGCCTCCCATGTTGTGGTTCCTCCGTCCTTGCTACATGTGGTATTAGAGAAAAGCGACATCATGTCTGATTTCTTAGATGCAGCCATCTTTCCCTTCTTCGCCATTCTCTCTAACAATGTTCTTTGCGGAGGTTTCCTGAAATGGAGCAAAAATGGAAGTTATCGGATAACACAAGAGAGAATGACAGTGAGAATTAAATGATACAGTTAACCTAAAAAAGGTGACAAGAAAGGAGCTTTTATTCAAAACGTAGATGAAAAGATATTGTATCACATCGAGCCACTCTTTAACATAAATGCCATTAAACTTATTAAATAGCCAGTAAGGTCTCTTATCGTTGCCTTTATTACTCAGTAAACTACCACATCACAAACGAGAAAGAAAAACTTTAAGATTGCGAGTTTAAACTGTGAGAACGCTAATTTTTCCATTACAATAAGATTATCACAATATCGTAAATCGCACTATCACATTTTTGGTTTTGCATTTTCCTAGAGTTTTTTTAATATTCTACGGGATGCGAGATGCGAAATGATCAGGATATTCTTGATCATTTAGAGCATATTTTGCCTAAATGGGTAATTATTTCATAAAGTGCTTTTCACTAAGTGTCGGACTTAACTTACAATTTATAACATTTTCTTTTATCGGGTCCAGGTTTTATCGCACTTCACAAACTCTCACAGTTCATAAGATTGGATTTTAAGTAAAGTGTCATGATAAGAATTGACTCGCTCTACCGTGATATCGCATTTCACATATTACAACATGCTTTATGAGTTGCGCCTTTTGTTAATATGTGATTGCGATAAGCGCTTTGTCACGCGGAATTAGTCGATCTTGTAGACAAGACAGACCTTCCTAGAATCTAATGAAGACCTAATGACAAACAAACCAACCAGACACTATCTTTCTCTAAATGTGCTTTATAAGTAATGGCAAACAAATGTGTTTAAGGGCCTACCTCATGTCCAACGCAAGTTTGGAGATGCCTTCGCTCCTTTGATCCAAGTAAGTTTCTTCGTCGCAAACCTGCAAGCACAAACAAGGCAAACGATTAAATGGCACCTGAATATCCAATATTATAAAACATATTTAACATGAAAGTCAAGGAGTCCATGAAACAAATAGCATAAGATACTTGTTGAGAAAAATGAGCTTGATTATATTAATTCAAAAGAAAAGAACCTTACAACCTTTGCCTTGACGCTGTACAAGCTCCTTCCAGGGTCCAACAAGAAGTCTCCTCTACTTTGACAAGCTTCACTCACTCCCTAATGGGTCCAAAAAGGTATGTGATCTCTCCTCTTAAGCTCAAATAGGAAGTCTTGATTTCACTAGCATTTACCCTCAAAAGTTCAGCTTCTAACCTCCCTGGCCACTGACCCAATGCCTCAATTTATAGTGCAATGGAGATCAGTTACCAGCTCCTCCTTCAAAGGGATAGAGTCCTTCTTCAAAGGGATAGCTCCTCTCAACAAGGGATTAGTTCCTCCTATGATGGGATGCATGAACCACTTGGAGCGAACAATCCACGTAACAAATGCTTGTAGAAAACTCTAGAATTAACCCAAGATGAGTTTTTTAAGATAAATATTGCGCCTTTTGACTTTTACAGGGGTACGCACCTTCCCCTTTACATACAGATCGTATAAGTACGCAAATACTTTGAACAAAAGGTGCGGGCCCGCAGGCAAAAGTAAGAGAAAGTGCAGAACCAGAGTTATATTTCTTTTTTCATGTCTTTCTCTCTTTTCTCAAGCTTGTTTTGAAGAGCTGAGGTTTAAGACTTGCTTGGGAAGCTGGTATAGGTGATGATAGGCCTACACCGACTGCAAATAATCAAGGTGATGATATTTTTGTGTAACAATCCTTATCCTCCACCTAACACATTCTCATTAGTTGATGTGATGGGGTGGGCCCATCTCTAATAATCCATCCTCATCACACATGTTTCCTCATGCATGATCAATATCTAAGACTAAGATTGTTTATGGAGGTTAGACTTTTCAGTTGTTAAATCAACCTTTTTCCTCCACAACTACCTACCACTTGGGGGGCATGTATTACCATGATAGTAATTACAAAGCCAAAACTCATGTTTGGAAAACTAACTCCTAAGCCTTCACAAATCATTTACCACTTTTTTCAATGCCACCTCCTAAGGTAGCCTTGCAACCTTACCTTGTGGTTTCCACCTATGTAGGTAGACTCCATAGGACGCTGCTTGACAACTCCATGTAATCCATCAGAGTATGTCCACGTCATTTTAGATCTCTCTTTCTATCTATCTTTGTGTGTGTGTGTGTGTTCCCAATAATTCCTATCCACCATTAATTTCCCATAATTAACATTTGCATCTCATCCACTTTGTATAATTTATCCATTCCCTTGATAAAATTCGACATCACAACCTATCAATTCAATGTTATTGCACCAATTAAACATTTGGATTTCATCTAGAATTGGATATGTAGATATGATGATATGGAATATCTACATGTGTTAATTACTAAATAGCATAAGGTAAGTCTTATAGTTTAATTATGTTTATGTTGATTTAATGTTGTTTATGTTAAGAATTCGTTTATGGTTATTCAATTTTGTTTGCATATATATATAACATTCTTTTTCCCTAGGAAAATTCGTAATTTTATTAATGATAACAAAATTACATTTTGTAGATGCTGAAGCACATATCCAAAAGAAAGTCAAAAACTGTTGATCAAAGGAAAAACTAGAACGAAAATGACCAAAAAATTAATGTACATTGGGGAGAAAATTATGTTTTTCTCCCTTTTTTCTTCTCAACCTTCCGCCACTCCCCCTAAGTCGGCAAGGAAGAAAACAAAATGAGTGAGGTGTCCCCCTCGGGGTGAGGATTATCCTTATCTGAATTTGAATGGTCTGAAGAATGTTGTCCTTTGGCTCCACTAGTATCCGATGTGTCTTGTATCTTCATCGGCAAAGAGTCCATCTAATATGTTGTTATATGTTCCACAATTTTTGGCTCCTTGTGGATCTGATTGTTCTCTCTTGGGGAATGGGGGGATCTTGTTCCATATCTTCCTCCTTAACTGGGACATCTTCTGGGCCTGGAGGGGAGAATTGCCATCCCTTGGGCTGTTTTCCTACTTTCTTCTTCCTACGCATATCCTTTTTGGCTTCAAGGCATGTGTTTTGAAGATGCCATGTTTGACGGAAAATTCTACATCTAAATGTAGTATTTTCATAATCTAGAATCTGTGTCCAGAATTTATGTTTTTATTTGAGTTGAATTTGGTCTGGGAATCCTTTGATGAGGTCTACTTCCACACATATGAGTGCAAATGTGTATATTCCTTCCTCCATTCTATTTTTGTCCATTTTGATGAATTGCCCAATGGTGTTGCTTATAATAGACAGGACATGAGGGCTCCAAAAGTGTAGAGGTAGGTTGTGAAGACGAACCCAGACCGGCATCCGAGATACAACCATTGTGTTTGAATCAAAATCTGGGAACCATGGGGTAATGAAGAGACCCATGAACCATGGTCCTTCCCTCATGATAATGTCCCTATCCTATACTGTCTAAAATTTTACAATGAAAAAACCTTTGGAACAGAGATGGATGTCACATTTAGGTGTCCAAGTTCTGAAAATCCAAAGGAAAAGATCCATAGGCTTGGGCCAGAAGCAGTTGAATCTTCAAATTAAAGCTTTTTTTTCGAATGAAGTACAAAATCGTCTGTTTCTGGTATGTCCATATTTATTTTTGGGGTATAACTTAGTTGCTCCACAATGTATGGGGTTGGTGTTGAGCCAACTTGTTTTGTTGTGGTAGTAGCTAGTTTATTTCCTTCTAGGATGTATTTGAAGGATAAACCTACACCTTGTTGTTTTTGTTGTGTTTCTGGGAATTTTGCAGTGCTGCTTCCTATGCCACTACCTCAGGGATTTACTTTGTGATGGTTTTCCATGCCTCCTCTCAACCATAGGTTGAGTATGATGGAATACTCAAGTAGGATTTTGCATTCCGTGAGGGTTTTGTTGTCTTGGAGTACTTTGCCTCCATGGATTAAAACCTGTGATCCATTAGGATAACCGGTATCCTGGTAGATGTTGTTCTTCAATAGCAATACTGATTTGGTGTTCTGTATCCAGGCCAGATGTGTCCTCCCATTAGGGGTTTTTATAAAAACTTGAAAAAGAATAGGGCTTACTAGTTATTTGGTTTTTGGTACTTCTGCATACTCCTTTCTGTTGTCCACAAAGCTCTGAGGGTAAAGGTCAGCGACACTGTCATTGATGGCATAGTTGCCAGAATCCCTAGCAATAGAACCCCAATCGCAAACAACGGCTCCCTATAGAATATGTCTCTAGTGCAGCTCTTTCTCCATAGACATAATAGTCTTGTTTCCACAATAAATAAACTGACCCGTGTTCATCTCTTCAGCTGCAACGAGGAGCTCCTTCTGTAGCTTGTAACAAAATGGGTACCTATATATAGTCTTGCAGAGAGGAGCGCCGCAACTTGGATCACAAATGTCATCTATGGCATTTCCCCTTTGTATCCAATTCGTGCACTATAGTTAAGGCACTTGAGATGTGCAGGTTTCCTCCAGCGATGGCTATGGGTTTTGAAAACGGAACCCATTCTCTTTCCCAGTACATAGTTAACTCGACCCAACTCGTTTCCCTCCTCTGTGTCGGCTTCAGATATTGCCTCTGCTCCATCAGGTTTATTCGATGACTGCTTTGGCACCTCAGCTTCAATAGTATTAGCCTGCTCCGAATCGGCCTTAAGTGTTGTCTGCCTCGATTGTGCATCTCTAGTTATCTCTATCTTGGGTGTAGGGTTTGCTGCGACGGCCTTCTTGGAAGAGCAAGGAGCCATTTTTTCCTCAGATTCACCTGATAATCGTATATATATATATAACATTCATTTGTATGTATGAATAATTTAATTGTGTTTATATAAGCCTACATTTTCTTATTTACATGCATTATTTAGTTAATAGCATGGTGGTGAGGAAATTATGTGTTAGAGCTAAAATAACTTTGAATTGGGTGTTGTATTGATGTTTGGTTCACTATCCAATTATGGTATCATAGCAAGAAATTGATGGAAATTGGTGGATTCAAGGTAGCCTCAATAGAGAACATAGGATATTGGGCATGTTACAAAGTGGTACCAAATATGTTAGCTATAACATTAGGGTTGTATCGGCCAGAAAATATATTATATGAAAAGAAGTTACAGTTTGCTTGTTAACTGTTTACCAGAATTCCTTGAGGATAGTTTTCTTTATATATATATATATATAATATATAAAAGAAAATTGAATAATCATAAACCAACTCTTAACATATACAACATTAAATCAACACAATCATGATAAACCATAACACTCATCATTCTAAAATTAATCACCAATTTGCTACAAATGATTGATGTTCCACCCAACCATAAGCCATATGTTTCCCTTAATCTTTCTACAATGGGGCCACCCCAATTTGAGACTATATGTTCACAAGGACAAAATCTCTTATGACTAGCTCTGATTCTCTCACATAGCCCAATTACCAAAAATTCACCATGTATCAACTCTTACAACTATTTCAAGCCATCATTTCACTTCCCCATTTTCCTACACAACACAAGGAATGGGATCCCCTTCTTTGGCACATAATCCATCATTCTATCCCACTTCTCTCCAATGTTTCTAGGTAGACCGACCAAGAAATTTCACTCTTGGGATTTGGATTCTTAGTTGTAATTAGATTTCTCAATGTCAATAATTTCCCTCACATAGGGTCATAATTTCTACATGGTATTATTCCTTAAATTTTCTATTACAAATTTAGTGCAATAATTTGGGCTCAAGGATTCTAGTAAAAGGATTGTCAAATTCCCCTTGCTTTCCCAAAACTATGGAATATATTTGCATGCCCATAATAACCCATGTGTCTTCATGAGCAGTATACATTTCTCTCCTGGAACCTAATCCCAAGGTCCAATAACTTGGGAAACATAAAGCCATTAATTAATAAAGTCAAGGTATAAGGACATAGGCTCACAATAAAATAATATTATCCTAGCTCGGTCCCTTTGAGGCTCCTAAGCCCCCTTTATTTCCTCTCTTATTGAATCATAGCCCCTCCTTATTTTGTTCTTCTTTGTCTCCAAACTGTGATGTTATTTTATTATTGTATATGTGCCATTTAAACACTACATCTATTATTTGGATCTCATTCTCTCATCATGTACATATATGCATTGCTATTATGTAGATCAAAAATGGGGGTGTTACATGTATACTTATAGGTATTTCAAAACCCTAAGGAACATATCTATATCCTTAAATACAAAACATGGTATAATTCACTATATGAAATAACAAATACTTCAAAGAAAACCTTGATTCCATCCATAACAATCATACCATAAACTATGCAATGGATTCTCATATGTTCAAGGGGTTTGGGGGAATTAAGTTATTTCTTCCTTCAATGAGGTAATTTCAAGATCAAACAGTGATACAAATAAATATTTAAAACATGTAAGCATCTCTTCTAAACTCTCAAAACGTTTATGAATTATTCCAAACTCTTTTTTATGTATGTCAACAAGAAAAATATGCTTAAGTATGAGGGAATTGATTAATCATTCTTTAGAAAGGATAAATAGAAATCAAAGAAATTTATATACTCTTCAAAATAAGCATGTTGTATTGCAACCTTCCATAGGCTTAATACCATGTCTACCCTACATTCCAACTCCTTTAACCCCAAATTTCAAGAAAAGAAGGCCATTCAGGCCATTATAGAGCATGCATGTGGGTCCCATGAAGTAAAAAAATGTGTATAAAGATGTTTCCAAGGAAAACTTGTGGGTTAATTCTACTTTCATTCATAAAACATGTGGGTAACCATCAAAAGGCACATAAAACTCAATAAAAAGAAGACTCAATTGAATAGTTAAATCTCTCAAGTGACAAACTAGGTATCCGTGATTGTTCGTGAGCATCTCCATATATGTATGTACGCATGCATGTATGTATAGAGACTATGTACCAAAAATATAACCTACCCACATCATACATTGGGATAAAAATTTGAATCTTAAAAAGGTTGCGTGCACATTCCTAAATTTCCAAAAACTCAAGACTTTCTCCTTTGCAAAGCTACATGAGTTCTTCCAATTTTAATCACCAATTATGATTAGATGAGGTTTGTTTATTTGAAAATTCATTCCAATCATCTAAGTTTATGCTAAATTAATATTGAAAAAACTTAGAAAAATAACTAGAAGGGGTAGACCTATAAGAAATTTGTTTTAGATTTCTAATCTTTGCAAAAAGAGACCTCTTAACAATTCATTAGATATTTCTATGGAAACCATAACTTCAATATATCAATCATAAATAGAGAGAGAAAATTTTCCCCTACATAGTTTCTTTTTTTCCAAATAGTTTTCAAGCAAGAAAGTCCGAAACTTTTCCATATGTGTTTTGCAAATGAGTTAGTCAAACTCAAAATACATCATCTATAATAAATCTTAATTTAAGATCTCATGACAATGATGTCGTTGCAATAATTTCCATTCTACAATATTAAACTCATATTCAAATAGTTGGAGAAAGTACTTATTTATTTTATGGGGGAACTTAATTTCCTCCAAACCACAGGCTATTTGGCTATATAATTCCACCCGTGTTGGGCTTTGAGGCCACAAGGGTGAAGAATATTTCAAATTTTCCCAAACCACTCTTCATTAAAATCTTCCAATATTCCAACAAAGCAAGTCACTGTTGGATATTTATTCCATCTCTTAGCTAGCATAACACTTGACATTCATTCCCTTATTTCATACAACACATGAAGTCATTATTTAGTAGCTCTTCATTCCTTTAGGTATTCCTTTCCTCTCTGTTCTCTTAAGTATGGCCTTTATAAGCCCAATTTTCATTTTTAGCATCATGAAGCTTCCATAATATATATTTTATGGTTGTTTAGATAACCTAACATGCCAATAACCCTTCAAAGATTTGAAATTGTGTCAAGCTACTCTCCAATGATGTCTAATCTCACACAAAAAAAACTTATTTCATCTCCACATGGATCATATATCAGCTAACTAGAATTTTTCTTTCTAAAAACCTCTATTTTTCTTTAATAACCCCCTTTTCTCAAAGCTCTTCTCTCCCAATTCGAATTTGCACGAAATGAATTGATAAAAAAATGAGCAAGAGGAAGGAATTTGTCCTCCACTTGTTTCTTGAATCTTTAATGGTAGGTATTACTTACTATAAAATAGGAGGTCATGGCTTGGGTATAGGATATAGATACTTTTAGGATTACTAAGTTCCCATATTTAGATTTCCCCCCTTTATTAAACTATGCCCTTGGTTCCAATTTAACACAAATTTAATGATAACTAGAAATAGGACAATTAAAATGATCCAGGTGGATATTGCTAACCACCCACCAATTCCACCTGACTCACAACACAGTTCCATATTTTGGTATTTTTAAGGTCCTGAACTTCTGAAGCCATTTTGAGGCCCTAAATGGAATTTTTTGGGGGAAATGGGCCAATGCAACCATAAAATGTTGTCAATAATATAAATTTTTTCTCATCGTATAGACCTTTTGAATGAGTTATCATGTATGCCAAACAAAGATCATATTCCAAAGTTACAACCTTGAGAATTTTATGTTCCAACTTACCCCAGTGGGGCCCTTAAGCCTTTGGTGCTTCATCTCCTAGGGTTAGAGTTTTGGATGTTTAGGATTTGTAATTGTTTCTTCATGATAAAAAGGCCTCTAAGCCTCATTGTAATAGATTTCAAGAAGATGCTAGCCATCACATTTCTTCTGAAATATAAGCTACCACCATTTGATCTAGTTTGCTTTCATTCTACTTGTATATAGTTTTCAACATTTTTCATTATTTAATTGAAGTTAAGTTTCAATGTATCTCTATGTTTTTGGTTAGAAATATTTATCTCATTTCATTCCCTTTATAAAATCAGATTAGTGGTATTAAAGAAGTATTATCTTTGTCTATTTTTATGTGCGTGACCCTTATGAGGTTGGGGTATAAGGAGTTCAGACTCAAACTACTTGACCCTTTGCAAGACCATCCTTCCTGACCTTAATCGCCTCCCATAGTTTAAGAAAATAAACACGAGGGAGAAGGAGATCCTATCAAGCTATTTCTCAAAGAATCCATCGAGTGACAAAGGAATGAGATGATGGATATTTATAAGAATAGCTTCGGCGTGAATCACATAGAAATGACCTTTGTCGACGCGTTTCGAACCAACTAGTGTGGTTCATCGTCAGGACAAGTTGAAGACGCAGATCTGGCCTAGCAAGTTAAATAGACAGAGCAGAGACTCCAACGGCTCTATAACGGCTAAATTTGACCCTAAGACCCAGCTCAACTTATATTAATAAATTTAATATTATTATTATTTTATAATATTAAAATTGATAAAACAATATTCTATTTCTAGAAGTTAGTGAAATTAGGCGCGTTGACTAGAAACTAGTGTACTATTTAATTAGATAACCATAAGTTATTAATAAATTAATATTAATGGTTATTAAAAAAATTATTATTAGTTTGATTGATTTCTTTTGAGGAACTTATATTACTTTTCTAATTTTAAAATTAATAATATAATATATTTCTAGAAATTAGTAAACTTAGTTATAGTGAATAGTGATTAACCTAATTAAATAACATTAAGATAATAATAAAATGGTTATTATAAAATTTATTAATTCGTTAAGGGATTTCTTAATAAGAAGTAGTTAGGGTACATGAATAAATTCCTATTCTTATAATAATATTATCAAAGGTTAATTTAAAACAATAATAAAATAATTACAAGGGCATTATAGAGACACTAAGTATTTAATAAATCAAAAACCAAATAAATACATGAATTATTTACTAAAGGTATGTTAACTTATATAATTAGATTAGAAAATTAATTAAATATATTTTGGTTATTGAGATAGTATATACATATAAAAATATAATATTTGATCGTATCACTATGGGATAGAAGAAATCTAGATGGGCCATACTGACTACCTCTAGGAGCTGCAAAATAGCTCAAGGTAGGAATCACAAATAAAACTAAAAAGACCACCCCTTAAAAAAGGAATACCTCAAAATCTAGAAACCCTGATATTAATGACGCTAAAAAAGCTTAATGACAATCCAACCCCAGAAAAAGACCTTCATCAAAACAAGGTAAAATCGAAAAGGATTAATAGAAAAAACACTTAACCTTAATAATACTAGAAAACTCAAGAAGATTAAACTGAAACGACAAAGAGGAAAGCATCAAGGAAGAACCGAGAGGGAAGGAAGAAACCCTAAGACAACAGAGCGGGGATCCAATTTCTACTGACCTTCCAGCCATCATCTCTGTTGAGATTGATGGGTCTGCGCTCAATTTCAATAGCTTCCCTTAACTTGCGATGATGGAACCGATCCACCGATCCACAGAAGTCTCAATTCTACAATGATGGATATTTTTTACCAGATGCTTCGATGGATGCCAATAGGTGACACATCTTCATCAAGTGGCCACTTTGGAAGTGCCACCCCCTTTAAGGTACAAGTTAATTTTGATATTCCTATATTTGAATGTCAGATAGACACAGATGCTTTAAACAAATTGTTAAATCTTCTGGAGGGGTACTTCTTAGTCCATAGTTTTTCTAACAGGGAAAAGATTACCTTTGCACTCCTTAAGGTTTCTCCCCATGTCAAGGATTGGTGGCATACTTACTATGAGCAAAGGATCAAGGATGAATCCTCACTATTTGTAGTTGCACCCACTTGGGACTCTTTTAGCTATGCTATTAAGAAACAATATTACCCTATTGGAAGCTATGAAGACTCGTACATGAGAAGGACCATACTATAGTAGGAAAGGGACTAAATAGTTCCATAGTTCAAAAAAATATTTCATATCTTACGCACCAAGATAGGTATCAAAGAATCTAAGTGACATCTGGTGCTCAAGTACTATGTTTGTCTACATAGGTACATCTAGATAGATATGGAGTTCCTATACATCTCCTCACTTGGTGTAGCATACCAATATGAAGTCAAAATTGAGAAGAATAAATTTAAATAGAAGAAGAAAGACTTTCAATTTTCAAAGTCTTCATAGAAAAAACAGGGTATGGGCAACCCCAAACCATAGAAAAAAAGGAAAGATAGGGTGGACCACCCTAGGACAACCCATCAAAGCTGAAAACAAAGAATGGCACTGGGATGATGAAGAAAGACATGGGAAAGTGGTACGAGTTTCACAAGAGACCCACTCATAACACTAATGAATGGAATACAAATTAGTCACTAGTAGTCAAGTTAAAAGCTTTAGAATGAGATGCGGGTTCTAACTTTAAACCAAACTTAGACAAGGGAAAACAAATCATTGATGTGAAACCAAGTGCCAACATTTCCACTTCCAAGGTCTAGAAAAGTGATTCCAAAGATCTAAAGGAAGGAAAATGCCTCTTCCACTCACAAATATGGGTTTAGGGTGCTCCACTACTTTTCATTATTGATATTGGGAGTAAAAATAACATCATCTTAGCATAGGTTGTCAAGTGGTGGGATTGTCGACAACATCGCACCCACAACCATACACCATCAGATGGATCCATTAAGGGAAATATATTTGTATCAGCCAACGATGTCAGTTTCCCTACAACATCAATCCTTTCACAGTTGAGCTATTGTGTGATGTTGCTACCCTTGAAGTTTTTGATATTCTATTAGGCCAACCATATTATGGAAGTGGAATTATGTGTATGAGTGTAGACCTCGTACTGATTATTACTTTGGGAAGAGAACTATACAGAATGCTAGAGGTAGCCCCACCTACTTCCATTTCTTTGATCTCTACTAATCAATGCAGTAAGATCATCTCTTAGACTAAATTTTTTTTTGTCCTCTTGATTCTCTCTCAAAGCAATGGGAATATTATGGCCACATCCATGTCATCAATAAAAGTCTCCTCCAAGAAACAAAGAAAAATTAATAATATCATGGAAGAGTATAGAGGCACCATCTCCTACCTCATAGGGATACCTCTTAACTATCAGGTCAAGTATTCAATTGGCTTGACCCTTGGTGCACCCCTACATGATGGGCCATTATATGATTATTCTATTATGGAGAATGAGGAAATCAAGCGAAAAATTCAAAAGATACTCCAAAATTGCCACATTTGACTAAGTTTATCACCTTGCGGAAGCCCAATTATACTTGTGTAGAAGAAATATGGGACATGCTAAATTTGCATTGATTAGTAGGCCTTGAACAAAATCATAGTTAGGAACCAGTACCCAATTCCCTAGATTGAAAAAATTATTGACCAACTCAAGGGGGGACAAGTATTTCAATAATATTGATTAGAAGTTTGGATACTACCAAGTCCCCATATAACCAATTGATGTGTGGAAGACTACTTTCAAGTATAGGGAGGGTATTTTTGAATGGTTGGTCATGCTTTTTGGTTTGAAAAATTCCCCAACAACTTTCATAAGGTTGATGGATGTTATCTTGGGTCCTTTCGCCAACTTGTTCCTGATTTTATATCTAGATGATACCCTCATCTTCAATAAGAGCTTGGAATAAGACATGTAGCATACTTAGCAGATCCTCCACACTCTACGACCACACAAGTTATGTGCTAACTTGGAAGAATTATCCTTTGGAATGGACAAGGTCAAAAACCTAGAATACATTATTGATAATCAAGCAGTGCATGTGGATCCAATGAAGATCCAAGTCATTTAGGATTTGTTTGCCCCAGTAACTTTGATAGAGATTTGTATTTTGGTGGGCCTTGCTAACTTCTACCAAAGGTTCATGCTAGGATTCTCTTATATCACTTGGCCCTTAAGCCAAGTAACCAAGGTGGAGAAAAATAAAATTTTCTTGGCCCAAAACACAATAAAATTTTTCAATGAGCTAAAACACCATCTTTTCTCTACACCAATCCTCACCCTACCAAACCTGCAACAACCATTTTAAATGAGACACAAGCCTCCGACTATGTTATTGGTGTAGTATTCACTTAGTAAGGACATATAGTACCTTATCATAGTGAAACAATATTTAATATTATACAACAAGGAGATGTATTTCCATGTGCAGGCCTATCAACAATTGAAACATTATATTATAGGGAAGGAGATGATCATCCACACTAATCAAAAGCCTCTTAAATTTATGCAGACACAAAGGAAGTTACTGAATGATCGCCATCAGAAATGGTCCACACAATTGCAAAAATTTCATTTAAACATCAAATACAAAAAGGAAAACACCAATCATGTCGCAGACTGTCTCAGTTGACCCCCGGTTGTGGAAATAACCACATTTCTCAACTCTTGTGGGCACAATACCTCTGGTTGGCCACAATTCTACAATAGCGACTCAAAATTTTCTACAAAATACTGAATGTTGATGAAAGGAAATAAAGTTATATATTTCCACCTCTAGCTGCATTGTTATGCTACCTAGGATGCCTTTATGTTCCTTCGAGCGAGCATGCCAAGTTGATCTGAGAGGCACATTACAATCAAGTAGCAAGGCATTTTGGTGTGGAGAAAATAGTGGCAATAATGCATAAGTATTTTCATTGGCAAAAAATTTGAAAATAAATTGGCAAGTATATTAGTTACCACACTACATGTGCCATTACCAAACCAACCATTAACAAGTAAGGCTTATACACCTCTCTGCCTACTCCTAGCTTGCCTTGGGAATCCATATTAATGGAATATATGACTAGCCTTTCTACTACCAAGTATGGTAATGACTGCATGTTTTTAGTTGTTGATATCTTTTCCAAGCTGGCCATTCTGACTGCTTGGAAGAAGAGTATCACAATAGAAGCCACTGACAATATTTTCTTTAAACGAGTATGGGCACATTTTATGATCCTGTAGACCATCATAGCCAATTAGGATAGTAGGTTACTAAGTGCATTTTTGTCGAGCCTCTGCTCATTTTTGGACACCTAGAACACCAAATCAACTGCCTTCCACCCCCATATGGATGGCCATACAGAGGTCATCAATATGATGATCATGCAAATTTTGTGCCTATATAAATCCAGGCATCCACACACATGGTATGAGAGTCTCCCCTATCGAAATAGATACAATAGAGATCTCCATAGATCATATGGCCACAACCCGTTTTAGGTGGCCATGGGATTTCAACCACTGGGTCCCATTGATGTCACATTTCCATTTGCAACTACATAAGCCAAATATGCACATTTTCAATCTAAAGCTAACAATGCTACCAAGTTTATTGAACGAATTCAACACATCCACTAAGAAGTCCATGATATCTTCGAAAAATCCAGTGTTAAGTACAAACAATGCCATGATCAACACTAGGTGCCACATAATTTTCAAGTGGGAGATAAGGTTTGGTTACATTTGTAAAAGAAATGCCTTGTAGGGGCCCATTGCAAGTTGAAACCACTCTATTATGTACTTTACATCATCACCAAGGCTCTGGGGGACAAGGATTTTGAAATAAGTATCCCCCCTTCCTTGGCTTACATCCAGTGCTCATTGTAGACTACCTTCAACCATATTATCCACCATTGTTGGACACATAAAAAATCACAGAGCAGCTAACACCAATAGAGCTCATCCCATACTACATTGAATAGGACACAATTGGTTAGATCATCGACAAATAGCTTAAGAGAACTCGCCAATATAGGATCGAACTGTATCGAGTTCTAAAATAAGGTGAACTTCTACACCATGGAAAGTGGCTCACTGAGGACCAACTTCAACACAAGTTTCCACATCTAATGGAGGCACTCAATGCAATGGATATCATTGTTTATTAAGGTGGGAGGACCTCCATTAGTAGTCAGAAGTTGTTCTCCTTGGAAAAAACTTTCCAATAGCCTATCATGCATGAAAAACAAAGATTGTATTCCAAAGTTGGGGTTTCCCATTGCTTCATGATAAAAAGGCCTCTGAACCTCATTGTAAACAACTTTAAGAAGGCACGTAGCCATCACATCCCTTCTCAGAGATAAGCTACCACTTTTCAAGCTAGTTTACTTTCGTTCTACTTGTATATAGTTTTCAAAATTTTCCATTATTTAATTAAAGTTGTGTTTCATTGTATCTCTGTGTTTTTCGTTAGTAATTTGTATTTCATTTCTTCCCTTTATAAACTCAGATTAGTGGTATCAGAGCAGTCTCCCTTATGTTTTTTTGTGCATGTCCCCAACAAGGTTAGTTTATAAGGAGTTGGGACTCAAACTACTAGAGCCTTTTCAAGACTATTCTCACCAGCCTCGATGATCTCCCATGGAGGAAGAAAAGAAAGACTAGGGAACATGATATCCTATCAAACTATTTTTTGAAAAATCCCCCAAGTGACAAAGGAAAAATATGATGGATAGTTTTTACTGTATTCTTCAACGGATGCCAATAGGAAACACATGTTCATCAAGTGGTCACTTTGGACACACCGACCCCTATAAGGTACAAGTTGACTTTTTGTATTCCTATATTTGAAGGTTAGATAGATGCATATTCTCCAGACAAATGGTTAAATCTGCTAGAGGGTTACTTCTTGGTCCACAAATTTTTCGATAAGGATAATATTACCTTTTCACTTCTTAAGGGCACTCCCCATGTCAAGGATTAGAGGAAAAATTACCATGAACAAAGGGACAATGAGGAATCCCCACTATTTGTAGTCACACCCACTTGGGACTCTTTTATAGATGATGTTAAGAAATAATAATTTCGTACTGGAAGCTATGAAGACTAGCACTTGAGATGGACCACAATTTGGTAAGAAAGGGACGAAGTAATGCCAGAGTTCACATATATATTTGATATCTTGCACACCAATTTGGGTATCCAATACTCTGAGCAACATCTAGTGCCCAAGTACCATGGTTTCCTGCACAGGTACATCCAGATAGAAATGGAGTTCCTGGACATCTCCTTTCTTGGCACAACACAGTGATATGCTGTCAAAATTGAGAAACAAATATAAATAGAAGAATCAATAATTTGGATCTACAAGGCCTTCACAATAGAAGTAGGGAAAGGGCAACCCCAAACCACTAAAAAATGACAGAGCCAATGTGGACCACCCCAAGTAAACCCATTAAATCCAAAAATAAATAATGGCACTAGGAAGACGAAGAGAGACATGGGAAAGATGTGCAAGTTCCACAAGATCCCCATACATAACACCAATGAATTATGTGCAAAGCAGTCACTGGTAACTGAGCTAGAAGATTTAGTATTAGACAAAGCTTCTAACTCTAGAAAATACCAAGACAGGGGAAAGAAAATCATTGATGTAGAACCTAGTGCCACCATTTCCACCACCAAGGTCCAATAAAGTGAACTTGAAGATCCAGAGGAAAGTGAATGCCTCTTCAACTCAAAAATGTGGGTGAAGGGTGATCCACTACATTTAATTTTCAATGGTAGGAGTCAAAAGAGCCTCATGTCAGTAGTGGTTGTTAAGTAGTAAGGCTTGGAGAAAATGCCACACCCACAACCATACACCATTAGGTGGCTCCACCAAGGGAAAACTCTTTGCATCAGACAACAATGTCGGATTCCCTACGGCATCAAGCCTTTCATGGATGAAGTATTTAGTGATGTTTCTTCCCTTGAAGTTTGTGATCTATTAGGCCAAACATATTTGTGAAAGTGGCATGTTTTGTATGAATCTGGACCTCGTAGTGTTATTATTACTTTGCGTATACGACTATATAGAATTCCATAGGCAACCCCACCTCTTGTCATTTCATTGATATCTTCTAAGAAATATAGGAATATCATATCTTAGACTAGTAAATTTTCTTCCTCTTGATTCAATCTCAAAGTAATGGAAAGATTGTGGCCACATCCATGGCCTCCTTATAGGGATCCTCCAAGTAGCATCATCAAATGAATAAGATCATAGAAGAGTATAGAAACATCTTATCCTCCCCCACAGGGGTACCTCTTCACTGTCAGTTAAATCATTCAATTGACCTGACCCTCAACACACCCCTACCAAATCATGAGGAAATCAAACAAAAAATTCAAGAGCTACTCCAAAAAAGTCACATCTGACTAAGTTCCTCATGTTTTAGAAGCCTGATTGTACTCATGTAGAAGAAAGATGGCACCTGGTGACTTTGCATTGATTGTCGATCCTTGAAAAAAACCATAGTTAGGAATCAATACTCGATTCCTTGGATTGACAACCTTCTTGAACAACTCAAGGGGGCGAAGTATTTCAATAATATTGATTTGAAGTTCGGATATCACCAAGTCTCCACAAGACCAACTGATGTGTGGAAGTTTGCTTTCAAGTCCATGGAGGGTCATTTTGAATGGTTAGTCATGCCTTTTGGTATGAAAAATTCCCCACCAACTTTCATGAGGATGACGGATGATATATTTCGACCTTCCACCAACTATTTCGTGGTTGTATATCTAGATGATATCCTCATCTTCAATCAGAGTTGCAAAGAACACGTGTACCATATTTAGCAGGTCCTCCACACTCTGTGACAACAAAATCTATGTGCTAACTTGGAAAAACACACTTTTGGCATAGGCAAGGTCCAATACCTTGGCTACATTATTAATGAGCGAGGAGTGCATGTGGATCTAGAGAAGATCCAAGTCATTCAAGATTGGCTCGCCTCGATAACTCTAATAGAGCTTCACAACTTCTTGGGCCTTACTAACTTCTACTAAAGGTTCATGTTAGGGTTTTTTATATTGCTTGGCCCTTAAGTCAATTAGCCAAGGGTGGGGCAAAAGTAAAGTTGTTATGGTTTGAATCATAACAAAAGGCATTTGATGAGCTAAAACATCGCCTTGCTTCGCTATAGTTGTCATCCTGCCAGACATGCACGAACCATTTGAGATCAAGATAGATGCCTTTGACTATGCTATTGGTGTA
Source organism: Pinus taeda (assembly GCA_000404065.3). Taxonomy (NCBI): domain Eukaryota; kingdom Viridiplantae; phylum Streptophyta; class Pinopsida; order Pinales; family Pinaceae; genus Pinus; species Pinus taeda. Next base: position 26,273 of record APFE030795237.1, read on the forward strand.
GTACTCATTCAAAAAGGGAATTCAGTGGCTTATCATAGTGAGGCACTCTCTGATATTGTCTAGAGACACCAAAACTATGATAAGGAGATGTATTTTATCATGCAAACCTGCCAACAATGGAAACAATATATTCTAGGGAAGGAGACAATCATCCACACTAATCATAGGCCTCTTCAATTTATGCAGAAACAAGGGAAGTTATAGAATGATTGCCATTAAAAATGGTCCACATACTGTAATGATTTTATTTCAACGTCAAATACAAGAAGGGTAGCACCAATCATGTTTAACTTTTCCATTGGTTTAATTTTTCATTGTTAAGATTCACTATCAATAGTTTAGCCTTCACTAGTTTTGAGGTTGATTCATTGTAATCGCATTTTTCCTTCTTTTTTTTGAATGTTTTTTTTGAATTTCATAGTTTAAAAAAAAAAAAAAAATGTTTTTAATTACATTTTTTATATAATCAACATATATGTATATATATTGGTTTTAAATTAAATTTAAATATCAACTTTTTTATCATAATTTATTTTTAGGTGTAGCATAAGAAGTAATAATTCCTTTTGAAAAGATATCTTGAAAGATATTTTTATTTTTCTAATTTAATATCAATTAATTTCTTCTTTTTTAAGCAAGTCATGAACTTCGTACTATAAAAAAAAAAACGATATACAAAATGTACGGAGCCATAGTAATGTTGATGAGAACAAGTCTGGGACCAACTTCCCATCATGGAGAAACCAAAATGTCCCCGAGCGAAAACATGATTCAAAGAGAACTCAATCTCTAGTTAGAGCTAGAGAAAGTAACAAACATAAATCGTGACCAAAATAAAAAATTCCTCTGAGGATTTTCCTGTGAGCATAGGAACCATTAAGAAAGATAGATTAAACAAGTTTCTTGCTTCTGGAGGTTGCAAAACCATACGATGCGTTTCTTTTTTTCACATGAGTTATTTCCTCTTCCAACTGCTCCTCAACGATGATACAACCATATGGACTTGAAGCTTGTTGTGTCGGTTCCTACTCTGCATCCCTACTCACTTGAATATGCAGTTGCACATCATCTATATGGACAAAAGGGGAGGGAGAGGTAGACGATGTTAGGTCCCTATACTACTAGTGTGGCCCCTTATTGTTATTAGTGCAACCCCCTTATGGTATTGTTGTGCCCATAGAGTCACCATGTTGCTATTATTGTGCCCCATAGAAGCACACTATTGTTATTGTTGTGCCCCTATAATATTATTGTTATGTAGGCTCTGGTTATATTGGGACCACTTAGACTCCTATTTATAGAAAGGAGGAATTGTCATTTGTATCATCCAAGAATTGTTCATTTGTGTAATGTAAAGGAGGTTTCCCCCTTGAAGAGACTGATTTTTAAGTTGTTGGTCTATCTTTTCAATCTTTTTGTGAGCTGGTTTCATAACATTTCGTATCAAAGCTCTGGATTCTAGGGTTTCACTGCTCCAAACTAGTCATTGTGGAATGTTAGCTATAGATTTTTCTCTTCGTCATTTCAGAAGCTAAAAACAAAACCCATTTGAGCCAAAATCGTTCTGATCCTCGGGTATGAATTTCAAATATTGTTTCGCTATATCTTTGGAGATACAGTCAAAGACATTTGGGGTTTCTGCAAGCTGCCGAATTACATCCCAAATAGGTGACCTTGGGAGAATCATCATAACATTCTCTCTCGGGAACATATTGAAATTTCGTAAGACATTACAAAAAGAGGACAAACTGTAATTTTATTTGTATTGTTTTCAGGTCCGAAGGTCGAAATAGTGACACATGGAACTTCGTACAAGTTCACTCTACTGAAAAAAATAAATATATAATCAGGTCATCTTGGGAGATTGGGCATAAATCTTTCTTGGAGAATCCAATTTCAATCAAACTGGTGGCATTGGAAAGAGGAAACAGATGGATACTTCAGGTCACAATTTTAGATCTTGGAGATCCAAAAATTCAGAGATACAATAGATTCAAGATCGAGCTGCTAAAAGAAAGAAAAATAATGACTCGAATCAAGAAAATAGAGACACCTAGTAAGCAAAATTGGATGGATGATTTGAAGAATGCGATAGAAAATAAGATATAAATAGTTGTATATGTGCCATGGAAGCTAATATCGATGCTAGGGAAGCATCTTTGAAGAAAGGTATGGAATATTTTAAGAAATACATGGAAGGTTTGAAGGAAGGTGGGACAAAGCTACTATAAGAAAAGCCTCCTAATGACGAAAATGTAGTAGAGGAAACTCATGATTTCATAGAATTTAACATTGGACTAAAGACCCACCATATTCCAAAGATCAATATGAGGAAGTTTGATGGAAATGATCCCATAACATGGATACTACACGTGGAGAATTTTTTTGATCTACATGATGTGAAACTATTACAAAAGGTACGGATTACATCTTTATATTTAGAACTGAATCAATTTTTATGGTATAAAGGGATTTTTTCTCCTAAACCACTTGTCACTTAGTCAATTTTCATGGAGGAAATGATATCACATTATGAGAATACAAAGAGCAACACCTTCTTTAGCCAATTGATAAATCTCAAACAAAAGGATCCAATGGCAGAGCACGTTGAGCACTTTGAAATATCATATAAGGGTAAATGATATTTCAAAGAAGCAAAGGATTGATGTCTTCAGAGGGACTTCAAAGGATAACATTCAACATGAGGTTCGTCTTTGGGAACCTGATTCATTGGAGAAGGCATTCAAGTTGGAAATAAAAATTGAAAGAAAAATTATGGCAACAAGAAATCCTACCACTCACAATTATAAATATGGAAGTGTTGTTTCTCCTAGCCTTCCACAACCTACAATGTTGACACCACAAAAATTGGAAGAAAAAGGAGAAATGACCTTTGTTACGTTTGTGATAGAAAATACACTAAAGGTCATAAGTATGTTGAGAAGAAATTATTTTACATTGATTGTGAAAATGAGGAAGAAAAGGATAAATAAATGTCAAAAGAAGAGGATATACACCAGGAACCAACCCCAGAGAAAGAAGAAATGAATCCAACCATATCTTTTAATGAACTGGCAGGAATTACCACTCAAACTCTCAAGATAGATAGACATATCAAGAAGAAAAAGGATAACCTCAATTTCATGCAAAATCGAATGGAACAACAGGCAGATCAACATCGCAGTGAAAGAAGTTTTGACATAGGTGACTAGGTATTTTTACGACTACAACCATAAAAAAGTATGTCCCTCAAGCAAGCTAAGAAGGATAATAAATTATCACCAAAATACTATGGTCCTTATAAAGTGTTGCAAAATATTGGTACTATTGCATACAAATTGGAGCTTCTTGCAACTTCCTGAGTGCCCTCAGTTTTCCATGTTCCATGTTTAAACAAGGTTAGAGGTGACAAGGTCCCAGTTCAAACAATATTATCAGAACTTGACACAGAAGGAAAAATCATTTTTGAACCTAAAGCAGTCACGGAAACAAGAACCTAACATCTACAAAATCGGTCAATTTTAGAGTATCTCATCAATGGAAGAACTTACCCGCAGAAGATTCCACATGGGAGGATGAGAATTTTATACATAAGCATCTAGAACTACTCAAGCATTGAGGAGAAAAATTTTTGAAGGAGAGGGGCATGTTAGGTCCCTATACTACTAGTGTAGCCCCTTATTGTTAGTTTTGCAACCCCCTTATGGTATTGTTGTGCCCATGTTGTCCCCATGTTGTTATTATTGTGCCCCATAGAAGCCCATTATTGTTATTTTTGTGCCCCTATAATATTATTTTTATGTAGGCTCTGATTATATTGGGACCACTTAGGCTCCTATATATAGAAAGGAGATATTGTCATTTGTATCATCCAAGAAATGTTCATTTGTTTAATGTAAAGGAGTTTTCCCCCTCGAAGAGGTTGATTTTTAAGTTTTTGATCTATCTTTTCTATATTTTTGTGTGTTGGTTTCATAATAGATGAGATGGAGAGGGAGCCAATTTTGTCTTTGGAGATGGAATAGGAAGGGGGGAGTGTGACAATAAGGAAGGAGATTCCAAAATAACAGGATAGTTGACGTAGATATTGGAGGAGGCGATTAACCTGGTAATTGGCTTCAACATCCTTCCTCATGGTTACCTCTTTGGCTTTCTAGTTATTCCATAAGTGTCTGGCCAGTAAATTTATGAGGGTGGCCCAACATCCATTGCAAGGCCCTTACTTTCGTCAGCTTCCAAAAAAACCACATTACGTTGTATGCTCATTGGAATGTTTGGGTCAAAGAGAATGGAGTTATCGTCAGAACCTACAACATGAGGGGGATGCCCACGACCACTTCCACTGCCTCCATTCTTGATACATCCGTGCTCCCTAACCATAGTTGTAGGTTGGAGAATGAGGAAGGGGAGTTTAGAATCACAAAGGGAATGACAATTATTCTCTAGGAGGGAGATGAGAGTATAGTTGGGTGAGTGACAAAGGTGCATACAAAAAATTCGAGCAAGAAAGAGTTAGATAACCAAATGGTTCACTAACACCAAGGAAGGGGCTTGCAAAGTAAATGATTCATGAGGGTCGAGTACAGTGAGATCGTGTAGAGGATATGGAGAAATGGATCAGGATTCATCAGGATTGATGCATTTTCATGCCAAGAGGGAGAATTAAAGGCATAAAATCACCACTTGTGGTCTGTATGCATTGAGGTTATTAATACAATAAGACAACCAATTTGAAATTCCACTCGCATCTAGGGGATTAAGGTCTTGTGGGGAATACTTTTGCATTTGTATGTCCATGTTCAGAATAGGGGGGGAGTGGAGACTATTCCCGGAAGTAGGTGTGATCTTACAATCCTCTATTAGCTAAGAAATTGAACAAAAAGTTGGCTTTGCATCTGGGTTGGTAAAAAATAATTGCATCTTGTTGGGATATTATGGATGCCAACTAATACATACTATGCTCCAATATCCAGTTCCTAGAGCACTTGTTGGGACAAGTTCCATTAAGGATTTTGAGGGCGGCTTGGATGATGATTTTGGATTTCCCTCCAACTATAAATAGGAAGAGATGACTGATTTTTCCTATGTGAAGGCCCTATATCAAGGCTTCAAGCATTGTTGAACTATTGGTTTCCTACCCAATATAGCCCTTGTAGAGCCTAATGACCTCTAAAGTTTGATTATGAATGACTCCACCATTTCTAGCCCCCCTAGATTACCCTTGGAAGAACCATCAAAGTTGATTTTGAAATGGTTTCGTGGAGGGCGATGCCATCTTTTTTATGAGGGATATTAAGTGTGAGTGTGAGTGGATACTAAATTCCTTTGGTTGAATTTGAAATTCCACCAGGATATAATTACATATTCTTTGGGATTTCCTTGGAAATATTTGTCATCCCAGTTGGTGAGGGGCAAATTTTCATCTAAGTGTGGTAAAGCTACTGAATTCTCTCTAATGAATTTTTTTTGTCATTGAAAATCATTTGGTTCCTTTCTTTCGATATTTTCTAGATCATGAAACTAAGAGCTAAAGTGCAAATAAAATTGAGGATATTGCTCTGGAAATGATTATTGGCCTAGATTTTTATGGACTAGGTGATGTTGTTTTTCCTTTTGGTCAGGCATTAGAAACCTATGACCAATTTTCTCCATAGATTGTTTTCCATTGGACAAGCATAAAATAAGTGATCTATAGTTTCCTATTAGAATTACACATGTAGCATTTGGATGGGGCTAATTGGAAGCCTTTTTTGAGGAGGTTATCCCATGTGACGGTGCACTAATGTATAAGGATCCATATGAAGGTTGATATTTTAGGCCATAGTTTCAATTACCAAAGCTCTTTCTAGAAGGGTTCTAGTTTGATGGGTTGATTCTAGATTTAAATATAGTAAGCTTCCTTGATTGTTAATCTATCTTGGTTATGATAGCCCCATCGAAGGATGTCTAGTCCATACTTTATCCTAATTTTTCTTTGAAGGAGATCCTCTTGAATTTATTTTCTTATCTGCTCTGTGTCTTCTTCCCAACATAGGATACATTGCTTCCATCGGTGGATTTTTGAATCAACTAATTCCTACTAGAAATGATGGACCTAGCTACAACTAGTGTTGTGGGAGCATTCTTGGCTAAGGGGTGTCTTGAGAGTGCTACTCATAAATGGAAGTTGCTGCTAGGATTTGGTCCAAAAGCACATGGTTCCTCCATCGTGTATCTCCCAAAAGATATGCTTTTGGCTTATTTCTCTGTTAAGGCTTGCCAAATTCCATATGAGGGAGCCTTTTGTTTGGGTGGTGAGTCGAATGAGGTATTTTTTGGCTATGTGCTTGGAATATTTTATGTGCCAGAGTTTGGTCCATGGTTCATATCAATATTTTAGCCATCCCCACCATATTTTGGCCCCCAAGACATTGTTGGCAACCTATGGATCTCGTATCTTGAGCCCTTTTTTATGTTTTGGAAGGCATACCATGTCCCATTTGACTAGGGGTAATTTATGCTTTAAATCATCTCCTCCCCATAAGAAGGATATTTGAAGGGATCTTATGGATTTAGAACCCATTTTGGAGAAACAATAAGTTGACATGGCTTGCAGAACCAATTTGATCAGAACTAGGCTGCTAGAAATGTTGAGGGGTTGAAAGGTCCAATAGTTGAGATTATGAGTGAGATTGTTAAGGAGATCTCTCCGAGAGGAATGTTTAATAACTGAATCTGTGAGCAGGGCTCCAAGGTACTTGGAGGGAAGAGAGGAAAAAGAGAACCCCATAATGTACTTGATGTTTATTTGGGTTATGGGAGGAGTATTGAAGAATGAAATTTGGATTTCTCCAGGTTAACAAAGGTGCCCAAAGTAGCTCAGAAGAGGTACATAATGGATTTGAATTCCCTAGATTCCTTGAAAGAAGGGTGATTAAGAAGGAGGGTGTCATCCACAAATTACTTGTGGGAGAGGGAAGAGTTGTCAGGGATGGAAAGAACCTTTTAGGGAACCTTTTTGAACGGTGGATTTTGATGGTGCAACCTAAGCCTTCCATCACGAGGATAAAGAAAAAGGGGGAGAGAGGATATTCTTGTCTAATGATGCAAGAAGGATTGAAGTTTTCTAAGGGTGATCCATTAACTAAAATAGAGAAGAAAGTAGAGGAAACCAGGGACATGACCCATTGAGTCTAATGGAATATGAAGTCAAATGCTAAGAGGGTTGTCTCAATGTAGACCTAATGGAGTTTATCACAAACTTTGGACATGTCCAATTTGAGAAGCATAGCAGGGATTTTGAGGGCTTTAAGAGAATGGATGGCTTCATGAGCAAGGATAATACCATCAAGAATCTGACACCCTTCAACATCTCCAGTTTATTCAAGAGGGATGAGGAAATGGAGGATGGGTTTGAACCAATTGGTGATGAATTTGGAGACAATTTTGTAGATGGTATTGCACGACGATATGGGTTAATATACCTATAATGGCTACATTGTCGTCCTTTGGAACTAGGTGTAGGAAGCTTGCATTGAAGGTGGGAATAATGCATTTAATATACATACAATATTCAATTATTTCGAGAACCTATTTCTAAAGAAAGTGCCAACATTTCTTGAAGAATATGATGATGAAGCCATCTAGTCTGGGAGCCTTTCCATATGCCATCTTATGAGGATCTTCATTTACTTATGCTTCCTCTATGGTTTGAATCAGGGACTTATTTTTATCCTCAGTGATGAGTCTAGGGATGTTGTATTTTATTTGGTCAATGACATCTTTGCATTTTGGCTCAGGGTTTTGTAGGAGGTTGGAGAAGCATTGAACAAGTTTTGACTCAATCTTCTCTAATTTCTCTAGAATTTCCCTTATGTTTTTGTGAAGCGATGTGGTTGAAATTTTATCAATTGCACCTATTGGAAATTATTCTTCTAACTCAAAAATTAATTATGCAATTTATTTGCTACGACAAATAATGAATAAAATCATAGCTGCAATTTTCACCATAAAAATATTGTGGAAAATAAAATACTAGAAACTAAGAAACTCTAGCACACACAAAATAATTTTGACAGTTAATTTTGGACAATTTTCCCTGGAAAAACCCAACTTGGGAAAACCTGTGCATCAAATGAGGGTTTTATTATTAATATTCAAAAATAATTATGAGTAAAATAATTTAGATGTCCAGTTGGCAATCTAATATAAGGAAAATACTGGAAAAAATATCTTGAGAAATTTCTCTCACCCCACAATTATTTTCTGCTCCTGAAATCACTTCCCCAACTATTATGATGAGCTCCCTGTGTCACCCTCCGCGCAGAGCTTACAATGGCCCTCTGTATATTTTGATCTTCCTTCCCTTAACTCTTATGGAAATTGGAAATATTCCTCTTGGAATGCTACTACCCTGGTCTTACACCTTCTACTCACCCTCTAGCTCTATCTTCTCTGTTGAGTTGTTGCCTTTGAGAAAATCAAACTTCCTGGGCATCTTAGTATCTACACTGGAGGATTTCTCCATCACCACATCGACCTTCTCTTATAGTCCTTTGTTGGAGAACCAACTACCAATATTAAAACTTAATCAATGGATAGGATCATCTCTGGATTGATCCATGTGAGTTTCTAGATGATTCTCATCTTATCTCAATTAATACTTATTAATTAACCATATTCCCTAAGTTCATACTTAGGAAATATTTAAAAATTGGTTAATAATCTAATTGAGACACTTCTAGGTGGAATTTCCAGAAATGCAGTGTTGGCTTATATGGGTCTAACCCAGGTTCAAAAGAATTATCTATCCAAGCAAATCCCGTAGCTACTGGTCCTTTCGGTAACAGCCTGTGAAGTGCAGACTGAGGTCTTACCCGAGGTAGCAGGGGAGGGTGCTAGAAACAGGTTTCTGCACCCTTGGGATGTCTAGATGTGGTTTAGAGGTTTCGCGCCCCATTTTGCAACTTGACGCTACATTTTATTCACGTAGATCTAGAATACCTCTTACTGTCTATTAGCGGGTTGTCTACAAATCTAATCTATTGGATGAAGTACTGAAAATTGGATCTACTTTAGAATGGTCTTTAAGCAAACATTTATAAGTTTTATTTAGTTCACGTATTAAGATTAAACCCAGATTCATGAGTATTCAATAAGAAATCATATGTGTAGAGATCAAAACAGTCTTATTAATCATACAAAATGCCAGATTCACGATAATTCAAATTTGAGACTGAATTCTCAGAAGGAACTTATCTTTATTTCCACTTATCACCATTACCTCTAGATCCACCCTGCGCACTCAACTATAGGGGTCCACGCACACAGCTGCAGACTCTTTTAGGCCTTTGCACACACAGCTGCAGAGCCTCTATCCACTACCCAAACCCTCGACTCAGACTTACAGATGCTTTCAGTCTACTTTTCTCAAAAACTTGTTACATGTCAGATCGAAAACCATATAATCAAACCTAAAACTACTCTACCCATAGAGCCTCGCTCTATTTATACCTTTCTATGGACCGTGATCCATGGGAAAGTCGACTCAAATTACATTTCTTTACATTATTTTTAGGCAGACTACCCCTTTGACTTTGAATTATTACAAGTCACGTTTCGCGCATCCCGCAGAGTCTTTACCCTATTTTTACCCAAAATTGCGGGCTTCACACCCCATGACCTTTGCATGGGGCTTCCACTACCCAAAAGCCCCCCAACATAATCATTGTGACTCGTCCCGAGTCACTTAGCTGATTCAGCCAATTTTGCACAGAGATCGGTGAGCATCTTCTGTGCGTCACTTGTGCTAACAACAAACTCTTCTATCATTCGCTACATCCATTCCACATGTGTCACCGACACCTCAATCCCTATCTCTGTTATCTCCATAGTGGCATACTCAGCCTGCATGTGGGCTACCTTGCATTCTATGGTGGTTGAAACCGCAAATGCCTCATCCAGCCACGGCTAGCGACAGGCTTTAACCACTACTTCCTTTTTCTGGCGCCATCGGCTTAGCTTTTCAAGTCCTACACCTCCTGCATCTTATCCAAGCACTGCGTAATATCAATGGTCTACGTGGTTCCTCTAAGCTGATCATAAGCTTCCTGGAGCTCCCGAGCCTTAGTTTCCAATCGACGAAGTGTTGGATCCTCCTGAAGGGTGGTGAGCGTAACAATCGACTGAGTTAGTAACTTGGTACATTCTACCATTGAACGTGTGAGCATTGTGCACCCCATAGTAATAATGTTCCTGTGTTGCTCTAGGATCTCTGGTGGCATTGGTGGTGGAACCTGTAGTTTTAAGTCCACAATCTGTGAGCTGAGCTCTAGCTAGATCTGTGCGGCCTCCTCCTTTGCATTTCAAAACCTAATAGCCAATTTATGAATTTGTGTCTCAATAGGCATGTCCTCCACAATTTCTAGCTCTCGGGCACTTGAGCAGGCTTCCGCTACTAACTTCTCCACCTGTTTCTTTTGTGTGACTTCTTTGTCACATTGGAGGCACAACTATTTGATATTAATTTTCTGCTCTTGGAGTACTTGTGCAGCGTGGTTGGTCCTAGTGCGGAGCTTGATTGTGGCACTATCATGGAGCTGTTGCAAACTTTGGCACAGTATAATAGCCATATTTAGCCCTAGCCCTGTAAGTTGTCCTAGCATAGCTTGGTCCTCCACATTTATGGTGATCAATGCTCTTGCTGGAATTGGGATGGAATGAGCCATTTGAGCTTTTAACAATGGTTCCGCAGCTATCATACTAGAAACCTCCGGCATAGCACTAGTGCCTATCGATGCGATTCTTGTTCTAAGTTCTTGTAGCACCGTACGGAGTTCCCCCAACACAATATACTGCTCTGACATGGCCTCATCGACTGCATCTCGAGTAGCGTCCCAAAGGGTATTTTCCATGTTAGTTAGGTCCCCTTCGGTTAAAGTGGTCACGTCGTTGTCTGTTTTAGATGTCTTTGCCTTCTTTTGTGGCTTTAGCCACTCTGATGGCATTGGCATGTCAAAGGTGAATCTGTGTCTGTTGCTGGTGGTTCATCTATGGCCATCTTAGTGGGTTCCTTCTGATTTCTCTTGCCCATTGTCTATGTAACCCCTCTTGGTGGTGTCTTTCCTGCTACCGACAGCGCCGCCTCCCAAGATGCCTAAACTTCCACGGTGAATTGTTCATTGCGCTTTTGCTACGTGACATGCTTAGCTTCCTCCTTTTTTTTCCAGATAGCAGCATCATTACACTCTACCACCTCTGGTCCACGCAATGCTAGTGCCCAGGTATCCACAATCCCATCGACAACATCGTCAATGGCAATAAATCATAGTGACGTCCATGCCTGGGCCAAGTCCTTATGCACCCCTGATGTAGATACGATGCATGTCTGCTTTAAATTCAGCAATATGCTTCATTCTTTCATAGATCCTAACGGACAAGCAGGGTAGCTCATTAATCCACCGACGTACATTCGCATCCATCAGTATCCAAAAGATTTCAATGTTGCAAATGCATCCCATGTCCCTTGTCACCCAGAGGGAAGCATATCGAGCGGCTTCCGGTCATTCCGAATCCAAGAAAGGAAACTGACTTTCTTCAGGTAAGTTAGTGGCGACTAGCATGATCGACAAGATTAGCCATGCATAATGGAAAGTCTTTCCCTCCTCCTACACTTCACAACGGTTTGTTAGAAACTCTTCACAAAGGAACTATGACCAATTGAACCATACGTCAGTTGCGCATTCCTCAACGACTACAATAACTACTGCTAGAACCTTAGTGCCACAAAATTTCCTCATTACTTTCCCTTCCAAAAACTAAGTGGTGACGTGGACTGCATTATCTAAGATACTATCAATGATGTACCCTTGCTGCCCCTTTGCAAGCTAATACTTCCTTTTCAATCGCTCTATCATCATGACATCGTTACTTCTATCAGTAATTTCTCTGTTGGGTTGTGTTATATTCTTTCCATGTAATTAACAAGGGGTTTGAAGGGCACCCGTAACTTCACTTTATGGGGTCCGGGGTAGTGCCTTGGAAAATTTTGGTTTTGGACCCTATGTTAGGTTGGGCGGACCCACCTATGGTTTTTTGCATGATTTTTGCACATGTTTTTTGGACGCAATGGTTTTCGGTCCATGGTATTGGATGCCGATGGTTTTCGGTCCATGGTATTGGATGCTTCGGCATGTATAAATAGTATTGTAACATTCAAAGGAACATAATGAAAAATCAAGCTGGTAGTCCCGGTTTTGGGATCAAGTGGGAAAATCTCTGTGTATATGTGTTTTATGTGTTATCCTCTCGCATTGTTTATTTTTTTGTGTTTTAGAATTTGTATGCAGGTAATTTTTGTACGGGGTTAAAACCTACATTTGGTATCAAAGTTATTTTGGCTTCAAGGGGATGCCTTTGTTGCTGAGGGGTTTTGCTCAAGCCTATGGTAGACCCTGTTCAATGGGAGTCTACGAGATCAATTCTGGAGGTGAAAGAAGATGGTGAGCAATGGAAAGATAGAGATCAAGAAATTTAATGGTCAGAGTTTTGAGTTGTGGAAACTCAAGATGGAGGATCTGTTGGTGGATAAAGACCAGTGGATCACGGTAGATCTAGGTACTAAACCAATAGGAGTGACCGATGAAGAATGGAAGAAGTTGGATTGGAAGGCAAAGAGCACAATACGATTGTGTGTCAAATTCAGTATTGCTAAATGTATCATGGGAAGCTACGGCGAAGGCTTTGTGGGATAATTTAGGGACTTTGTACCAATCTAAGTCTCTGGTGAATAAACTGTTCCTATAGAAAAAGTTGTATAACCTAAGGATGAAAGATGGAGACTAGATGACAGAGCATCTGAATGCATTTAATATTGTGGTAAGTCAATTAGCATCTGTTGATATTAAAATTTCAGATGAAGATAAGTGCATTAGTTTGTTTTGTTCTCTACCAGATTTGTGGGATAGTCTAGTTATTACAATAGG
>APFE030795237.1:40151-64584 GCA_000404065.3 Pinus taeda
TATTTCCTTAAGAAAAAATCTGAAGTCTTTGACAGGTTTAAAGAATTTAAGGCTCTGGTGGAAAACCAGACAGAGAAGAAGATAAAGGTGTTGAGGACAGATAACGGTGGAGAGTTTTGTAGTAAAGAATTTGAAGAATTCTGTAAGAAGTGTGGTATATCATGGCAAAAGACTACTCCATATACACCTCAGCAAAATGGAGTTGTAGAAAGAATGAATAAGACATTGATGGAAAGGGCAAGAATCATGCTCAGTGGTGTTGGGTTAGGATAGGAATTCTGGGCAGAGGCAGTGGATACTGCATGTTACCTAGTCAACAGGTCACCTTCATCAGTGTTGGAGGATAAGATTCCACAAGAGGTATGGACTAGTAAGAAACCCTCTCTTTCACATTTGAAGGTATTTGGATGCGATGCATATGTACATGTTCCAAAGGAGAAATGAACAAAGTTGGATAGTAAATCTGAAAAGTGCATATTTATTGGGCATAAGGATGGTTTAAAGGGTTATAAGCTTTGGAACCCAGTCACACGGAAGGTTGTGTACAGTCGAGATGTGGTGTTCAGAGAAGTGAAAGATGTTATTAAATATGATGTCTGACGAAAGGAACCTGAGAAGATAGAGTTTGAGCTAAAGTAGGAAGAATCAGACTCTACAGCAGATGAGGAATCAGAAGATGAAGAGCCACAAACTCCGGCTGTGAGAAGATCAGTTTGAGAAAGAAGGCAACCTAAAAGGTATAGTCCATTTACTTTTTGTTCAAATTTTTCTTTATCTATTACTGACGATGATCCCAAAACTATGAAGGAAGCAGCGGATTCAAAGGATGGAAAACTCTCGAAAGAGGCCATGGTTGATGAAATGGCATCTTTGCACAAAAATGAGGCTTGGGATCTAGTGGAGTTGCCAGCTGGAATGAAACCCATTGGCAGCAAATGAGTGTTCAAAAAGAAGACAAATGCAGAAGGAAAAGTGGAGAAATACAAAGCTCGGTTAGTAGTAAAAGGTTGTTCCTAGGTGTCGGGAATTGATTTTGGTGATATTTTTTCTCCTGTTGCCAAGGTAAATTCTATTAGATTACATTTATCTGTTGTTGCTGCTTTTGATTTTGAGGTAGAATAGATGGAAGTGAAGATAACATTTCTTCACGGGGATCTGGAAGAGGAGATCTACATGAAACAACCTGAAAGCTTTGTGGTGAAGGGTAAGAAAGAATTGGTATGCAAGTTAAAGAAGTCTCTGTATGGGTTAAAACAATCACCAAGGATGTGGTATCAGAAATTTGATACATTTATACAGGGACTTGGCTTCACCAGAAGAAAAGCAGATCATTGTGTGTATTTTAAATTAATTGGTGACCATGTTATTTATCTGGTCTTGTATGTGGATGATATATTGCTGGTTGGAAATGATAGAGAAAAATTATCCAGGAACTGAAGACCCAATTGTCCTCCAAATTCGACATGAAATATCTTGGTGTTGCAAACTATATTTTGGGCATGGAAATTAAAAGAGATTGCGAAAAGAGGAAGCTCTAGTTAAACCAAAGGACGTATGTTGAGACAATATTACAAAGGTTTAATATGTAGGATAGTAAACCGATGAAGGTTCCTATTCCTGTAGGTGTAAAGTTATCTGCTAAACAGTGTCCCAAGACACAAGAAGAGGAAGAGGATATGTCTCATATTCCATATGCAAGTGCAGTCAGTAGCCCGATGTATGCAATGGTTTGTACTAGACCAAACATTGCACATGCAGTGGGAGTATTGAGTAGGTTTATGTCAAAACTAGGAAAGGAGCATTGGACAGCAGTGAAGTGGGTTTTTAGGTATTTGCGTGGCAAGGAAGACCAAGATCAGACAGAGTGTTGGATATTCATGGATTTGTTGATGCAGACTAGGCTACAGATCTGGATCAGAGAAGATATACAAGTGGGTATGTGTTTAACCTATTTGGAGGTAAAGTCAATTGGATGAGTAAGAAACAATTTGTAGTGGCACTATCAACTAAAGAGGCAGAATACATGGCAACCACTCATGCAAGCAAGGAAGTAGTTTGGTTATAGAAATTGTGTTCAAGTATGGGGTTAGTACAGGAAGCTATAAGGATAGAATGTGACAGCCAAAAGTGCAATTTTCTTGGCAAAGAACCCTGCATATCATTCAAAGACAAAGCACATTGATGTTTAGTATCACTTTGTGAGGGATATGATAGAAGACAAAAAGGTGTTGCTAGTAAAGGTGGACACTTTGAATACTGTAGATGCATTAATAAAATCTGTGAGCTCTGAGAAGTTCTCTTGGTGTAGAGAAACAATGGGCATTTCAGAGCCGGAAAAATGACTAAGCTCTCATGTGGCCCATATGGAAAGAAAACAACAAGTGGGAGAATGTTGGGTTGTGTTATATTCTTTCCACGTAGTTAAGAGGGGGTTTGAAGGGCACCCGTAACCCCACTTTATGGGGTCTGGGGCAGTGCCCCAGAAAAATTTGGTTTTGGACCCTATGTTAGGTTGGGCAGACCCACCTATGGTTTTGTGCATGATTTTCACACATGTTTTTTGGACGCGATGGTTTTCGGTCCATGGTATTGGATGCTTCAACATGTATAAATATTTATTGTAACATTGAAAAGAACATAATGAAAAATCAAGCTGGTAGTCTCGGTTTTGGGATCTAGTGAGAAAATATCTTTGTATATGTCTTTTATGTGTTATGCTCTCGCATTGTTTAATTTTCTGTGTTTTAGAATTCGTATGCAGGTAATTTTTGTACAGGGTTAAAACCTACATTCTTGAGGGTCTCTTCTATCATAGGGAAGGTGCGAAACCCGATGAACTAGTTCAGCTATGATACAGGTGGGTTTTCCGACCCATAACATTTCCTCATGAACTAAACAGAGCAATTGCTTTATGACCAACATGGTGATAGGAGACCGGAGGAAGTGAGGAATAGTCAAGAGACATAGAAACCTAGCTTTGTCCACCTTCCACAGCCACTCCTTTGGCTGTAGTGTTGTCACCGTCCCTTCTACACTCTGCTCCATCAGTGCGTCCGTTGTCAAGTGGGGAAATTTTACTATATCTGCGAGGTCCCGATCTTCAAATTTTATTGTCGTAACATGGCCAACCACCGAGTTTTCCACTAGGATTGCTTTTGGTAGAGACGAGGTAATGATTACAGTGTCAACTTCATCTAGTTTTGAAGGTACCTTTGCCTTCCCCTTGCTTGGAGACACATACTTGGGTTGTCACACTGGCTGTATGGGATCTTCCTCAGGGTTTACTTCTTTGACGTATGTGGGAGACTCTTCTACTTCCTTACCGCTGTCAATTGTAACAGTTTTACCCTTTTCATCCATTTTGAACTTGCCAAAGTGTAGGTGTCGTGGCGACCTTCTTATTGATTCTGGAACCTGAGGGTCCTTCCTAGTCCTTGATGTCCAAGGTGATTTAGGGAGCTTGGCTACTTGCGGCGAAGATTGCTGTGGATTTGGTGGTAGGGTTTGCACTTTAAGAATTGCTTCCCGGTAGTGCTTCGACAATGCCTAAAACCATAGACTTTCTTCAAATTTCTTGTCACTCATCTTCCGCTAGCTTTCTTGTAGGAAAATAAGACATGGTGGTGTGACCCTTACTATGATTATATATGATTTCAAATTTAAAATCCATTTTTTGACCTTGCGACAACTCATAAATGCGATTTTGGCAGTTATTCTTCTACCTTAATTGCTTGCCACCTACTCCAATGTGCTTTAAATGGGCCATCATATCATGAACAGTACATGTAACGGTCGCTTTCCATATTTCCTTCGCAGTAGCAAATCCCCAAGGGTCACAAGTGTAGTTTTTGTATGTATGCTATGGCCATATCACACAGCTTCACAGCAGCCTGTTTTATGGTCTCGCGCCCTCTTCCAACTACGTGGGGTACTGGGACTAGTCCTTCTATAGATAGTCAGGTGGGTGAACCCCTCGCGCAGGTCTTCCATTTCTCAAATAGCTTGGGCTACGAGCACCTTTTACATTCCCTTGATTTTGCTAACAGATTGTGGTGTGTTCGGCCTTGTACTTTCTAGTGCAAGCACAGCCATGCTAGCAAGGTCGCTGCTTATGGCAGGGTAGGAGAGCCAGCCATGTCTGTTTCCTTCGTTAGTTCCTTTACATAATCCATGTAGGTGACTTCTAACTGCAAGTTGTTAATTTCTTTATCCAACTTCGCACTCTGTGCGAAGAGTCTAGCCCTTGTTTCTTCTAAATTACCTAGTTGCATCTTACCATTTGCAAAATGCCTACCCAAAGTTGCCGAATTATTTTGTGGATCTTGTCACCAGTAGGGTGAACTGTATCTATGCTAGTTTGTTCGGTTGTAGAGCGACTTCCCTACCCGGCCGTGCGAGCCTTTGTTTCGCTTAGATTCGGTTGGATTGATGGCTGCCTAATGTGCACCCGTACTCATCTTCGTTGATGAACGACCATTCTATATCAACTTGGCGGCTGTGTACGTCCTCCAATGCATACCTGGAACCACTTCCTACATTTCGGCTTCTATGCCCCCTTAGGTGCACATAACACGTCTTCTGACACATTATGCTACTCCCGTGCTACGTATAAAGTGCCTAGCTGGACGAGCTGCCCTTCATCTATTACAGCATTCTCTACTGGCTATTGTCTTTCCTTGGTGGTTACGCTTTGCAATGACCAAATCATCATATTGTAGTTAAGTGTCGTAACTTCCTACAACTAGTTCTGCCATCGTTCGGTCTCCTCATTGGAATCCACTGTACAAGTGCTATCGTGTTCCCACTAGATTCTTCCACTGTCCATGAAATGCACCTGATCTTGGTCCTATGCTGTTATCTGATATATGCAATCCATTTTATCGTCACTATCCTCGTCGTGCATTGGTTCAATGTATCGTTCTCCTTCTGCTGGGTCCAACAGAACTACTACTCATAGTGACTTCTTTTCGAATGTCATTTTCCGCATTTTTAAGTTAATTATCCCTTTCATGTTTGTTGCCAAATCAATTCCAAGCGATGCAAGGTAAGGGTTACTATCATCAACAATCTCTATGACTTCGAAATCGGTCTATGTACTTACACCGTCGATATCCATGGTCACTGCTTGCAGTTGACCCATTGGTAAGATCTTTTGTTGGTTGGCCATTTGTAGCTGAATTAGAGACCATTGCAGTGTAGGCTTTCCCATGTGCTCCCATGTTTGTTTAGGTAATACATTCACATCTGAGCCTAATTCTAGGATGACCTGATCAATTTCGTATTCATCGATTTGCGCTGTCAGTCTCATTTCCCGTCAGGTGCGCAGAGCATGTCTTCCTATTTTTCGGACTACATGTGGCTCGCTCTATTTGGTACACCTAGCGATCAGCTCTTGTAACCCTTGAACAAATTTACTATCACGCAACAGTTTCATGAAGGTTTCGAGAAAGGTAGTAATCTTGGAGGGGTCCAATCCCGGCTCTATTTTCTCCCTGCTACCTCGAGTAGAAGCTTCCACGAAGCTCTGCTGAGCTTCCCTCGGCATCTTCTTCCCCTATTTCAGCTCATAGTCATGCTCCTTTGTAGGTGTGTCATGCCTCTTTCTGCCTTCTGCACTCTCTTCTTGCATATTACCTCCTATAGTTGCGCTACTCCTTAGTACCATATTTATACTAGGATCCTCTTCACAAGGTTCTTCTCACATCATCTAGATATTCTGGGTTGGTGGAGATTGTAGTACTCCCTTTTCATGCATTTAGGAAATTAAGGTCAGACAGTCTATCATGTCATGATCAAACTGCTCGCAGTAGGGGCAGGAAGTCCTGGTTGGGTTAGTGTAGTCGCTAGCGTAGTGTTGTGGCCCTCCACAATTATAACAGATTAGCTATCTGTAGCCCTACTCTGGCCCCATTCCTCTTCCTCAGTCACGTCCTTGAAATCCTCCTCGCACTTCAATCTACATTCTGTAAGTTGGGATTCTTTCCATCATTAAGTCATAACTTCGACACATTCGCTCATCGTGTCCCACCGATTGAAAAAAATTGCAATACAACTGCTGCAGGATCTGGATATGCTTTTGCAATAGGTGGCAGTTATCTGTTGCATGTTTCCCACCCACTTGACAAATCGCGCACCAGAGCATAGGTGTTGTAGTTTGTCCTGCTTATACCTCAACTTTTAATGGCATCGGGCCTCCCCCCACTAGATAGTTCATGAAAACAGGGCAATTTTCCTTATCGTATGCTTGGCTCTTTCATTTAATACATCCTACCTCTGTCCATACCTCTGGTCGGGACACTCTTTCTTGCTTCAAGCTTTGCATTTCTACACTCAAGTTTTGAAGCTGTGCATGGATTTGATGAACTCTCAACCCTGGATCCAGTATTAGAGTCTCATGTAACCTCATTTCTGTCTCCAGTGCCTCGGCTTGGGTTGAGATCTTTTGTTGTGACAGAGTTGTCCTCGGATGTGGTGTCAATGACTAGGTTTCTAATTTTGGTCAGCCAAACTCTTTATTTAGTGCATCCTGGATTGCCACTATCCCCTCATTCGGATGGTTAGTCGACTATTTTATGTACCACGTCAGTACACAGTCCTGTAGTGCACTAACTAAGGTGGCCTTCTTGATGTTCTCATTTGTAATTCCTTTCGTGTCCCATACAAATTGTACCACAAACCATAATTGTCCTGGTTCTTCAGTCCCCACACCCTTAAATACTAGCAGTTTGATTGCACTCGTCATCCCGACTTTTTGTGGAGGTGGTGGGGGAGGATTTGGGGTCGGGGTTGGTGTGGGCAGATTTGATGTAGGTGACATGGGTGGTGGGGTGGACGGAGGCGGTATCAATGGGAAGCGCTCCCTAATCAACCAGACCTCACTTCCTGGTGAGAACCTTACGAGATCATCCTCACTTTCTCGAGAAATGCAAGCTAAAGGACTGTTCTCTACTCCTCCCATTCCGCGGTAACCTCTTCCACTCTGCGTTACTCTAGACATCAATAAACGCACATAATCTGTTTTTCACACAACATATTAACCCAAGTATTCAATGATTTGAAATACCTACTCTAAGGTCCTTGAAGAAACCACCTTTTTTCTTCACTATAGCTCACAGTTGTAT
Source organism: Pinus taeda (assembly GCA_000404065.3). Classification (NCBI taxonomy): domain Eukaryota; kingdom Viridiplantae; phylum Streptophyta; class Pinopsida; order Pinales; family Pinaceae; genus Pinus; species Pinus taeda. The sequence goes on from APFE030795237.1 coordinate 47,273, forward strand.
CTATCATGAACTCAGTGATAAATCCTCCTATTACCCAATCCAGCCAATGATCTACTACGCACGTGATTTTATCCTTGGTGGCTTCTAGCCTATGCACCAGTTCCGAGGTCCACAAAATAGGTTGGTCCAATCTGCACCTTCCCATGCTGTTAGCTAGCCTTGTGATCCACTCGTACAGCTCTATTGGGAACGGCGCGAAGAAGATTTTGTGAATATCTATGAATATATAATGGTCTAGCTAGTATTCCTCCAATACTAAGGTTTCTGTTTTCCTGCACTGCAAACTCGTGGAGTTTCTGATCCCACCACTCTTCAATCTCTTTCTTTGTAGGGTTCCAATGTTCCCACATTAGACACCCCTTAGGCAGATCCCAGTCCTGGAAATGGAACCATTTGTTCGCTTATATGGGCCTGATCCAGGTTTGGAAGAAGTATTTAGCCAAGCAAATCCCACAACTACTGGCCCTTTTGGAAACAGCCCGCAAAGGAGATTGAGGTCTCACCCGAGGTAGCAGGGGAGGGTGTTGGAACCAAGTTTCCACACCCTTGGGATGTCTAGATGTGGTTGGAGGTTTTGCACCCCGTTCTACAGCTTCATGTTGCGCTATATTCGCGCAGATCCCAAATACCTCTTGATGTCTATTAGCACGCAGTCTACAGATCTAATCTATTGGATGAAGCATTGCAAATCAAGTCTAATTTAGAATGTTCTTTAAGCAAACATTTATCAGTTTTACTCAGTTCGCGTATTAAGATTAAACCCAAATTCACAATTATTCAATAAGAAATCATATGTGCAGAGATCAAAACAGTCTTATTAATCATACAAAATACCAGATTTGTGATAATTTAGATTTGACACCAACTTCTTAGAAGGAAATTATCTTTATTTCCACTTATCACCAGTACATCCAAATATGCCCTGTGCACTCAGCTACAATGGTCCGCACACATAGCTGCAGACTCTTCCAAGCCTCTGCACACATAGATGCAGAGCCTCTATCCACTACCCAAACCCTCGACTCGGACTTACAGACAATTTTAGACTACTTTTCTCAAAAATTGGTTACATGTTAGATCCAAAACCATACAATCAAACTTAAAATTACTCTACCCATAGAGCCTTGCTCTATTTATACCTTTCCATGGATTGCGATCCATGGGCGGGCCGACTCAACTTACACTTCTTTGCATTATTTTTGGGTGGACTACCCCTTTGGCTTTGACTTATTACAAATCGCGCTCCGTGCATCCCATGGAGTATTTACCCTATTTTTACCCAAAATTGTAGGCTTCGCGCCCCATGACCGTTGCATGGGGCTTCTTCTACCCATCACGCAAGTTTTGGAGATCTCGTGTACTCTAGCCTCTCCACAAAATTTTATGGCTAGAACACATTTGATGCTACAAAAACTAACACTCTCTCTTAGTGAGGAATGTGTTATAGTGCTACTAGACACCTTGTAGTAGCACCTTGTCTCTGCATCTTATCCTGTCACGATGTTGATGTCTAGCCATGTTTCCCACCAACCACTATGCAACTCTGACATCTGTTGCATCTATGCTGCTACTGACCCTGCTGAACTACTGCCAACATTGCATCTCACTACAACTCCTTCTCATATGTTGTTGTTGCAACTGAGAAGCATCCAAAATAGCATGTCCCTACTACTGAAACAGGTTCTTCACCATACCCATATTTTCTCTAAAAAAGATGAACTTAGCTATTCTTGGAGCTTTGGTGAGTATATTTGCAACCTGCTCTTTTTTGGGAACATATTGTAGCTGGACTGCTCCACGTTGTACAAAATCTCTGATGAAGTGACACCAAATATCGATGTACTTTGACTTGTTATGAAAACTAGTTTTTCATAGAGCTTTATGCAACTCTGATTATCACAATAGACAATGGTTGCCTCCATCCTTTTCTTGAACAATCTTACTAGCAACTTTCGAAGCCATATAACTTTGCACATAGTTGTGCTAGTTTCCATATACTGCGCTTCTGTAGAGCTTAGTGCTACTGACTTCTGCTTCCTTCTACACCAAGACACCATCCCTCATACAACACTGAAGCAATACCCAAAGGTACTTTTCATGTCCCCTAAACTGCCTACCCACTGCATCTATATACCCACAAAGTCTGACTTCATCTCCTCGAGTATGTTTCAGCCCATACTCGACTATGTTGTGAATATACCTCATAATATGCCTCTTTGTTGCCCAATGTACCCTTTTTGGTTCTACCATGAATTGACTAAGGGTATTGACTGCGAAGCAAATATCTAGCCTAGTGTAGAGTAGATACATGAGAGACCCAACGAATTGTCTATACAAGGTGGGGTCGACATCCTTGTCATCTAATGAATCTATATTCTTCTAGTTGGTAATCATAGGCATAGACATGGGTTGCAATCTTGTATTCTGAACCTCTTCAAAATATCTGTAGCATATCTTCCTTTCCCAAGGAACATCTCCCCATCCTTCTGCCACACTTCCAATCCTAGGAAATAGTGCATCAAGCCCAAATCCTTCATTTCAATGTATGTTTCCACGTTCTTCTTACAGTCCTCTATGAGCCCTAATGATCCTATCAAAAAGAGATCATCCACATACAAAACTAGAATGAGAGACTCGCCCTCTACCATCAAATAATAAAGTTTGGATCTTCCATCTATCCACACTTCCATCTATCAAATATTTGATCTTATAGATCCATCTCGAACCTGCAATTGATCTATCTTCTATCCTTGGCTCCACCTCCCAAACATCATTCTTCATGATAGAGATATATTCTTCTACCATGCAGTCTAACCACACCTGATGTTGTGTGGCCTCCTAAAATATGGAAGGTTCTTCTACATAAGCCACCAATGCTTGGTACCTATTAGTTTGTCTACGTTGTCTCTTGCTCGTGTTAGTAGTTCCAATAAACTCCCCTGCATCTCTTAAAGTCTGACAAACCTCTATGCTGGCTCGACCACTAGTCGTGGGAGGTTCTGCAAGCTCCTCCTCATCATGTCTCTGTTTGTCCATCTGCTGAGAACTTCCCGGATTTCTTGTACCTAAGGAAATAATGGTGTTGGTTACAGTACTTGACCCTTGTGACTTTCTTCGTTCCTGTCCCATTGGTTGCCCCTGTTGTTGGACTAAAGGAGGTTTTGTTGACTAATTCTGATCACTTGCAGGCATCTCACAAGATCTCCTGAAAGCTTGGTCCTCCATGAAATTCATGTCTCACCTTACTACAATCTTCCTATTTCTATAAATATAGATTATAAATGCCTTTGAGGTTTCATTCTACCCAACGAAGAAACCCTTCTCTAAAGTCTGATCTAGTTTGGTTCGTTTATCATCTGACATGTGGCAATAAGAAATTTTGCCAAAAATTATGAAGTCGCTAACTTTTGGCTTCTTCCCTGTGAAGACTCCTTTTGGCATTTTCTTCCCCAGTGCTCTATGAGGAGTCATGTTTTGAATATGAATTGTTGTGTTACATTCTTCTGCCCATATAAATCTAGGTAGATCTTGGTCATATAACTTGCCCTTTGTAGCTCCAACAATGGTTTTGTTTTTCCACTCTGCTACACCATTTTATTGTGGATTTTATGGAGTCTTCCATTCTCTATTGATGCCTTCCTTTTGCACATAAATCTATGAAATATTTATCAATATATTATCCAATATTATCTAAGCGAAGCACCTTGATCTTCTTGCATGTCGCATTCTCCACGAGAGATTTAAAATTTCTGAAACGATCGAAGACCTCATCCTTGGTCTTCAAGAAGTAGATCCAAGTTTTCCTGGAATGATCATCAATAAAGATGACAAAATATTTGGCACCACTGAGAACTATAGTTGATATCAAGCCACAAATATCTGAGTGTATAAGTCCTAACACGCCATCAACTTTGTTTTCACTTCTTGGAAATGTTTCCTAAGCATACTTCCCAAGCACACATCCTCTGCACACATCATCGTGATCGGTGCCAAGTTTTGAAATCCCTATTACCATTTCTTTGAGCATCCTGAGTGCGCCATCATGTAGATGTCCCATTCTCCTATGCCATAACTCGTCCATATCCTTCGCACTGCTATTGCCTATTAGTGCCATTGGAGAATCAATTTGTAACTAGTATAATATATTACTTCAAACTCCAGTCTGTCTTACATGTTTCCAGCTCAGGTGTTTGACATATACTTTCTACCCTACAAAGTGAATATTGTACCACTTATCCTGTAACTGGGATATTAAAATCAAGTTCATACCCAACCCCGACACATGAAATACATCTGTAGCATTGGTGCTTGCTCCTAACTCCCCCTGAAAATCTATGGTACCTCTCCCTACTAGAGTACATTTCGTTATGTTTCCCATAGTAATCTAGAAGTCCATCTGCTCCTTTTTGTAGCTAGAGATGTATTCTCTAACCCTTGCCATGTGAATTGATTCTCCATTGTCTATATACCAGACTCCCTGTGAAGTTGATCCTACTAAGCAGGAAAATTTGTCCTCTAATATAGAATACAAATATGAAGTCTCCTGAATGTTACTTTTCTCCATGGCTATAGTGTGTTATTCCTCTTTTCCACCTTGACACTGGCTCTCCTCTAGCGAACTGCTGAAAACACCTTCTGCGTCCAGCTAGAGATATTCTCAATAAGAAAATTTGAGTTGCTCCCTCTCCCTCTGGAATCACTTGTTTAGGAAAAAATGTATTTTTCTTCTCCTTTCTAAAAAAAATTGGTCTTCTTCAAGTAATTCAACCTTCTGACAAAAGGATTACACTGCCTCTTGAGAATTTTGACCTGCTTCCCACACTTAGCAGCGAAATTCCTTATTTTCTCTTCTGAGCTCTCTGACTAATCAATGAAGCTCTGGTACCATGTCAAATTTTATCTATTGCAGCTACTGGAAATTATTCTTCTAACTCAAAAGTTAATTGTGCAATTTATTTGCTACTGCAAATAACGAATAAAATCACAACTGCAACTTTCACCATAAAAATATTGTGGAAAATAAAATACTAGAATCTGAGAAATTATAACACATGCACAATAATTTTGACACAGTTAATTTTGGACAATTGTCCCCAGAAAAACCCAACTTGGAAAAACTAGTTTAGTAGATGAGGGTTTTTTTATTAATATTCGTAGCAATTCAGAGTACAATAATTTAGATGCCCAGCTGGAAATCTAATTTGAGGAAAATAATAGCAAAAATATCATGAGAATTTTCTCTCACCCATAACTATTTTCTTCCCCTGAAATCGCTTCCCCATCTTCTTCGTTGAGCTCCCTGCGTCACCCTTCACGTGGAGATTATGCTGGCCCTCTGGAGATTTCGGTCTTCCTTCCATTACCTCTTTCAGGAACTAGAAATCTTCCTCCCACAATGCTACTACCCTCCTTTTCCACTTGCTACTCACCCTCTAGCTCCATCTTCTCTGTTGAGATGTTTCTTCTAATAAAATCAAACTACCTAGGAAACTGAGTATCTATGTTAGATGATTTCTCCATTACCACATCAAAATCCTCATATAATCCTCTGTTGGAGCACCAAAGACCAATATTAAAACTTAATCAATGACTAGGATCATATTTGGATCAATCCACGTGATTTTCTAGATGATTCTCACCTTATCTCAATTAATATTGATTACTTAACCATATTCCCTAAGTTTATACTTAGGAAATACTTAAAAACCGGTTAATAATCTAATTGAGACACTGCTAGGTGGAATTTCCAAAAATGATTTATGGGTTTTGGATATCTCATGTATTCTAGCCTCTCCACAAAATATCGTGGCTAGAACAGATCCTGTAAGGACCTGCGATTCTTGGCATAACCACCCGAAGTGCGACTTGACTTGTTGGCAAACGAGCAAGCTGGAACATGGATGAAGTGTGAGCTCTTAACAGAAATGTGTGAAAGACATATGTAAAATGTGCATAAGGAAGAAGAGAAAAGATGTTTATATGGTGTGTGGAGCATTGGCACACACCCACAGCCGACCTTACATATCGTGGCAAGCTTGGGCAAAGGTTGTTGGCCGACCAACAATAAAAAAGGCAAGTGCGATGTTGTAAGGGAGTCCAACATATGGTGGACGAGTTGGCTTAGGCAGCTTGACTCGCCCTACCATCCATATATATACAACGAAGGCATGGAGCATTCGGTCATCAAGCACTCAAGCAAGTCTTTTGTGGATCAAGTGTAGTGCGAGGTGCAAGTCGCAAAGAGGCGCAGAAGTTGATGCGCCCACTCTTGGGCAAGGCACATGGTAGCACATAGACTTGGGTGAAAGATGAGGGCGCAGGTGAAGACGCCCGACGTTTGGGTGGAAGGTGCGGGTGGAGACATGGGTGGGTCACCCACCTCCCATGCAGAAGTAAATAGAGGTGTCTTCGGGTGACTTGGGTAAGTCGTCTGCTTGCCATGCGAAGTTGTGAAGGGTGACTTAGGTAGGTCACCCGCCCATCGAAACAAAGTTCGGTTGAGGAGTCGGTTGACAGCTCGTGTGAGGGCGTGCCCGCCTAGCTCGAGCAAGGAACTTTAGTTGTCACACGAAGGTGTGGAAGATTGTAAATTTGGCTAAGTATGAAACTTGGTGTTTCCCAAGTATACTTGTAAAGCTTTGTAACATTGTAAAGTTGAATGATATATTATATTTGGGTAGACTCATTGTTCATGGAGTTGCCCCTCCCTTTATACTGTGCAATTTTGTTCTCTTGTATAATTGCTGATGATAATGAATGTGTATGGGTGTTCATTGGTATAAAGGAAACATAATAATTACTTGGTTGAGAAACACAAACTAAGTATGACAAGTGGTTAGGCGTAGTCCATGAACATAAGTATTGGAGAAAAGAAAGTGTTCAGTGGTGCTGCACCTCGCCAAGTATGGTTGAAAGACTACCTTAGGTCTGGGGGCATGACAAGTGGTATCAGAGCTAGTCTGAAGAATTGGAGGAGTCTTGCAGGAAGCTAGGTGAAGAAAGTATGCATACACTTGGAAATTGGTGACAGTGAAGCAGGTACTTACAGGTGAAGGAATTTGTTTCACATACAAGTGGAACAAGGGCTGGTTCATGGTTGCAGGAAACTTGGTGAATTTTTTGGATGGTTGAAACTAGATCGAAAAGAAGGAAGCTATTAGCAATGGTAGGTGAATCTCAGGTTGGAGAATCTAGCCATGTTGCGAAGGATGCTTCGCTAGCTTTCATCGAAAAGGTGTTGGAAAGAATGGAGGACTTAGAGTCTTACTAGACTAAGAAGATGGACTTGGTCATGAAGGATCAAGAGGATACTTCGAAGATGAGGGAAGAACTCGATGAACTTCAGACTCAACACGAGTACATTGATCTTATGTGTACACAACTTGAAGTAAAGGTCAAGGAGATTGAAGAGGCAAGAGATCGAGGCTTGGCAGAGATCGTTAACTTATAGAAATCCCTTGATGAAGCTAGAGATGAGATCACGGTGTTGAAGAGGGCCATGAGGCATAACTCAGGTGGAGGAGTGCCTCATGTGAAAGTTAAGGAACTAGAATCTTATGATGGTACGAGGAGTGCGAAAACTCTTGGAAACTTTCTCTGGGATATGGAGTAATACTTGGAACGCTTGGGTCTATCTGATGATGAGACAAAGGTGAAGGTAGCTGCTCAATTCTTGACAAAGGATGCTAAGATGTGGTGGCAAAGGAGGATGGATCAGATTGCCAATGGTAGTGCTGATGACATATATTCGTGGGATGACATGAAGAAGGCTTTGCAGACCCATTTCAGTCCTCAAGATGACATGGGAAGCAAGGATGAAGATTAAGTTCATAAAGAAGAAAGGGAACCTACAGACATATCAACCGGAGTTTGCAAGTGCGGTTCTAGAACTTCCTGACATGGAAAAGAGGGACAAGGTGTTCAAATTCATTATTGGATTAAAGCCTTAGGCATGCAATGAAGTGAAGAGGTAGAAGATTAAGACACTTGAGGAAGCTTTTGCTACTGTGGACAGGTTGGTGGAGCATTATGATGAGACTTCTAATGATAGGAAGAAGAAGTTCGATAAGCTGAAAGAGAAGAAGCAGGATGATGCCTCAAAATCGGATGATAAGTTGAAGATGAAGAAAGCCTTGAAGTGTTGGATATGTGTTGAACCACATATGGTGAAGAATTGTCCTTCCAAACCAAAAGTGGCTACTATTGCACATTCTAATATGAAGAATGAAGAAGCTTTTGTGGGGATGATGTAGATTCTTGGGGTTGCTGCTACAGAGGTGGTCTCTTGGAGAGATCCTAAGAGGAACAGTTTGGGGTATGTTCAGATGAAGATTGGGAGTGCTAATATACTCACTATGGTGGATAGTGGGGCTACTCACAACTTCATGAGTGAAGATACAACGAGAAGGATTGGGCTGAAATTTGTACTATTGAAGGCACAAATGAAGATATTGAATTCTCCTCCTGATTGTGTTCTTGATGTAGCTGAAAGAGTGGACACAACACTAAGTGAGTGGACCAGGAAAGTCGACTTCACTATAGTGCGAATTGATGAATATGAAGTTGTACTGGGGATGGAATTATTGAAACAATTTGATGCTATGATTGTTCCACATTTGAAGAAGTTGTACATTTACGATGGAGGGGAAGATGTACCCATTGGTGTTCCAAACATTGGTGTGACAAGGCCTGATTGTAAACTAGCAGTGATGCAAATGGACGATGAGAAGCGCATGGAAGATATGAGTAGGCAGTTGTCTATTGTCAAGACAAAGCTTACCAAGCAGTCATTGGTCATCAGGACACTATCTGATAGTATCTTGGATTTTTCAAGAAGGCTAGAAGTGGTTGAGGATGATGATGATGATAAGGAGGGTTATGTGAGGCTGAATGTCGAAAAGGAGGATCGGGTTGCATATCTACAAAGGATGGAGATAGAGAATCCTCACAGGTGGATTGAGATTATTAGTGAGGGTGGCCCTTTAGGCTCTACTCCCTCAACATCTTCTTAGATGACATAGAAGATGGGGCTCATTGTTAGCTGCTCATGGCAGTGAGTCCTTAAAATAGGTTGAGCATGTATGATAGATGGTGCAAGGATGGTTTGGCATCAACCATCATGACATGTTGCAGATGGGATGGAGTTTCCATGGACCTGAGCATGGGTGAGATTCTTGGTGAGTTTGGGATGTGACGGAATATGAGATAGACTGGTGAAGGCATAAGGATGTTCACTATCATGGCTTGAGCATGATAGTTGGATTAGCTACCCAGCTAGTTCAAAGATGGGGTCTGGAAGTGCACGGAGAGATGTTGTCATCAGGCAGGCAGGAAGGATAATAGTTCACAGGATGGGACGACACATGATGGAGATGGTGGTTCTACATATGTTGCAGGGATTTTTGCAGTATGTGGAGGAATTGGTATCATGAACCAAGGATGAGACAACTATTGGTGATGATCTTGGTGGATGGCTACCAGGATGGGATGTTGTCGAGGACGACAACAACTTCAGGTGGAGGAGGATGTAAGGACCTGCAGTTCTTGTCATAACCACCCAAAGTGTGAATTGACTTGTTGGAAAATGAGCGAGTTGGAACATGGATGAAATGCGAGCTCTTGACAGAAATGTGCGAAGGACATATGTAAAATGCGCATAAGGAAGAAGAGTGAAGATGTTTATATGGCATGGGGAGCATTGGCACACACCCACGGCTGACCTTACATATCGTGGCAAGCTTGGGCAAAGGTGGCTGGCCGACCAGCAATAAATAAGGCAAGTGCGATGTTGTAAGGGCGTTCAACATATGATGGACGAGTCGGCTTGGGCAGCTCGACTCGCCCTACCATTCATATATATACAACGAAGGCGTGGAGCATTCGGTCATCAAGCATTCGAGCAAGATTTTCGTGGATCAAGTGTAGTGCGAAATGCAAGTTGCAAAGAGGTGTAGAAGTTGATGCGCCTGCTCCTGGGCAAGGCACACAGTAGCACACAGACTTAGGTGAAAGACAATGGCGCGAGTGAAGGTGCCCGACGTTCAGGTGGAAGGCGCAGGTGGAGACTCGGGTGGGTTGCCTACCCACTGTGCAGAAGTAAATGGAGGTGTCTTCCTGTGACTTGGGTAAGTCGCTCACCTGCCATGTGAAGTTGTGAAGGGTGACTCGTGTAGGTCGCCTACCCGTTGAAACGAAGTTCAGTTGAAAAGTCGGTCGATAACTTGTGTGAGGGCATGCCCACCCAGCTCGGGCAAGGAACTTTGGTCGTCACACGAAGGTGTGGAAGATTGTAAATTTGGCTAAGTATGAAACTTGGTGTTTCCCAAGTATACTTGTAAATCTTTGTAACATTGTAAAGTTGAATGATATATTATATTTGGGTAGACTCATTGTTCAGGGAGTAGCCCCTCCCTTTATACTGTGCAATTGTGTTCTCTTTTATAATTGTTGATGATAATGAATGTGTATGGGTGTTCATTGGTATAAAGGAAGCATAATAATTACTTGGTTGAGAAACACAAACTAAGTAGGACAAGTGGTTAGGTGTAGTCCATGAACATAATTATTGGTGAAAAGAGAGTGTTCGGCGGTGCCACACCTCACCAAATATGGTTGAAAGACTATTGTAGGCCTGGGGGTGTGATAGATCCAATGCTACAAAAACTTACAATTGGATCTAAGTTGGATGGTTGATTTGTGGAAGAAAGAGGTGTTCCTTTCCCCATCCTTTAACCAATTGAGCCTTTATTTTTTTATACAATATAACTATTCTTATTTGTAATGAGCTTCGAGCTTCTCGGTTACTGTTGCTTCCTTGTCCTTTTACTCTGTAGTGCAGCTGTGAAGGATGATTTCTAGCAAGAGGATTTCCATTTCCTTCTCCAAGGCCTAATTTGCCTATAGTATGTTACCAAATTCGTCTTGGTTGAATTTTTTGAGAAAGAGCTTGATTTTCTTTTAACTTTTGTTGGAAGACATACATATTTGAGCCTATGAAGTGAGCTATACTATGCCACCATTCTTCTATTTTTCTTATGAGGTTAGCATTAGAAAGCCAAAATTTCTCAAATCAGAAGGGGAATTTGACTGGCTTACCAAAAGTTTTAAATGAGAGGGAAATGGGACAGTGATATTATCCCACTAATGGTAGGACTTAAATTGAGAGTTCATGGCCTCCAGCGAGCAAAGATTTAGAAACTAGGAAGTGATATTCATGAGAGGAGATTTGGGTATATTTACCCCTTCTATTGTTCCACATGAAGAGACCATTGGTAGTTTTCATATCTACCGGGTTTAGATCTTTAATGAAGTTGTTGAGATACTCTAATTCAAGGTACATATGGTGTCGACCCCCTTTCTTTTCATGGAGGGAGGTGATGATGTTGAAATCCCCACTAATGATCCATTTGTGCGCATCTACCAGGTGCCTAAGAGAGTATAGGTGTCCCAACATGTCCTATTTTTTGTTTGGAGCTTGAGGTATGTAGACTAGAACATTTTATTTATTGTTTGAACAAGATTATCAGGATATCATGTTGAATCTTCCAATGAAGGATATGTTTCTTTAATGGGCTATTCGTACAATTAACATTCCAAAGTATTATCTTCATGATTAAACTAAAGGTTGAGAGGAGTAGATCTCTAATATTTGTTTGTATTGACCATAATCAAATAATTTCATGCCCAGGATGTCCAAGTGTTGTAGTTTAGATTTTCAACCTCTCTTCTTAAAATCCTTGCTTCTTTATTCCTATATTTTGTTATTATGGTTTAAACCCTTAGTTCTGTGGTTTCTTTAGCTTTTTGGAGGGTTGTTGTCAGGAGTTTGATTTGTGTGGTTAGGATCATGTTGATGGAATTCATGCGATAGGCATCCTCCATACCCATCATATCTAGTCCTTCCATGTTTGTTTTCATCTTCACCCATTCATGCATCCTCTTCTGGCTAAATATTGATTTTCTCCTGCATAGTACTATGGCATGCCTTCATTTGAAATTTTCCTTTGTCTTCATGGTTCTATTGTTCAAACTTGTACGTATGACTTTTTAGGGCAAGTTATTGTAAATGTTGTTGGGGTTCCTCAAGTAGATCTCCTAGGATCTCAAAGTTGTTGTTAGTTTTTTACTATTTGGAATATGAGGAGGAGTTAACTTTATTATTGTGATGTTTCTTGTTTGTAATTTTGGTTAAGCCCTCCACATTCACCATTCTATTGTCCTTAGGATCTAGTTTCTGCTCATTCAAGGGATAATCTCTAAAGAGATGCTCGTGTTAGTGGCATTTTTGACATTAGAATGGAAATTTATTCATAGTTGAGGGTCTGGAACTCGACTTTGTCTTCTCAAGTGTTATGGCTTCTAGGAGGGACATTGCTATGTTCATGTAGACACACATTATAGCATATGATGTATAGAAACCCTGCTTAGTTTTCTCTAAGAGGATGACAAATTTACCTAGCTTATTGTTGATTTCTTGAAGAGTCTCTTAATCCCAGTGTTCATACAACAACGAGTACAAACAAATCCAGACAGTGGCCCAGGAGTATTCCTCCTTGTCTAGGTCAAATCTTGTCATTCATTTGCGCATGTATAAGCTTGTTGAGTTGAAGAAGTATGGGCCTCCTTCCATTATATCCTTCAAATCCTCTTGTCTTGAAAACTTTATGGTGAAAAAGCCTTTGGAGCCTAGCTTGACATCATAGTGGGCCTTGGGCTTCCAACATTGGTCTCTCCAATACATAAGGTCCTTTTTCATTGGCTAGATCTCAATAAATTTGCAAATGAGGGCATGGTCCTCCATATGATAGATTTTTTGTTCAGCCTGACTGGAGGAATGTACAGACGTGGGATCACTATCGATTTTTCATTGCAAGTATTGGTTTTTCTTTGAGTTGGGATTTTAGAATGTGCTTGTTTCATGTCGTCAACAATAAAAGAAAGGGGAATCATTAAGTATATTGGTGTTATTTAGATCCAAGTCTGCAAAAGAGGATGACTTAAACGATTAGTGGTGGTTTTCTTGGGCAGATGCGTCAAATATGTAAAATGGGTTGGAGGGGCCGAGGATCCCCCCTAAGCGACAATGGGGATGCAACAACCCAACGAATGAGGGTGAGATGGTGATTCAGAGTAGGGTTTAGGGGATTGGGGGTGTCAAGAAGCAATGTAGAGAACTAGAGTGAACATTCGAGTACAACCCAATATCGATTAATTGTTATATAATGAATTAGAATACTATTATTATAAGAGCCTCACATCTCTTATTGTGGACAAATGGGGAAGGAACCCCATGGGGAGACATCTTTAAGGCTCATGCCATTTCGAAACAAATTTGGAGGTTATTTCCCATTATGAAGATCGGGATAACCTTAGGAGGGTCATAAGGAAACATCAATAGTTGTCAAAGGCGAAGGATGGGGGACAATCAAAACATAATTACCAGGAAAAATGGGTTTCTATTTATAGAAATTTTAATTGTTATTATTATTTGGGTTATATTTGAATTTGATTTTAAATGGGTGGTCTCTAATAATTGTACATCTTAGATTTTTTTCAGTTGGAGTCCAAATATATAATAGTTAATGAGATTGTTATTTTTGTTTGCTTAAAATGCATTTTTACTATATAAATGGGTTCAACACCTTAACAAATCTCTCAAGCATTTAAATTGTGCAAACTATATAATTAAATTTGTAATTTTAAGAATAAGTAAAATTAGTCAAAGAATATACTAAAAAAAGAAAAAAGTTAAAATTTAGAAGAGTTAAATTACCACATTAAATTCAGTTACTACACAACTACATATGAGAATATGCTCAACATTTGAAATCAATATAAAAGGTTTAAAACATTTTTGAATATATAAAAATTTTATTTTAATGAAAATTTTATAAATTTCTTCTATATATAAAATGGAGAGAAATTTGTGCACATGTTTAATATAATAGTTTTAATAAAAACTAATAGTTAAACCGGATCTATCTTAACTCTGAATCAAGCAAATGCCAAGAGGGATCAAATCTCTTAAGGTGGAATTTTTTTTTAAAATGAAAAGAAATTTGATCCTTCTCAAAGTTTGGTAAATTCATAATTAAAATGGTTATAATTTATAGCCATTTTGATGAAAATATTTAAAATATATTTAATTACACCATAAGGTGTTCCCTCTAAGAACAACTCCACTCCCATGCCACCTGTATAGTCGTGTGCCCTTGATTTTCGTGTTAGAAGATAGAAATAGCATTGGCCATCTAATTGAAAACTCGTATTAATTCAGTTACAATTCATAATGATATTTTCTATCACCATTTGTTTATCGCAAACCAAGAAGCATATCTTGCTTCGATCTTTACTGCTTCATTCTGACTTACTTTTGACAAAGACCGATTATTCTTCTTCGCTCGACCACAAAAAGCCATTCTTCTATTTTCTCCAATTGCAACATTTGTTTCTACGATCAACAATGGATGTAATATGAAAATTGGGGTTTGGAATAGAGGCAAACAACTTGTCAAATATTAACGCTGGACCTGAGGCGTCTTCTGCAAAATCTTTCGAAACTATGAATACTATGTTTTTCAGGCATCATTGTGACCTTGTCTGGAAGATAAAAAGACACTTCAATATAGGATCCATGGTCACCATCAAGGAAAGCATTAAAGTTGTGGATGCTTTTGTCTACAATGTCATTTAGAGCAAAAGGCATGAAATTTATCTCCGAAATAATCATGTATGTGAAAAGTATATACAGGGAAAGCCCGATCTACTGTCTCACTTTATGGAAGCAATTGACAAAAATCCAGACAAACACTTTGACAAATATCTCTGAGACAATGTTATGAATTTTATAATAGCTAGGCGGGACACAAGTGTGATTACTCTTTCTTGGTCTTTTCATTTGTGTTGGACACCTAATCCTAAATGGGTTAGTGTGGAAGCCGAATGGACAAAGCAGCCCAAGGGACCTTGGGATGTGAATCCCAACGGTCACCACATGTACTATAAATATGTATCATTTGTGAATAAAAATTGAATTGCATGTTTTATCTTTCACATCTTTCTCATTGTCCATATCTGTTTAACATGGTATCAGAGCCATGACGTGTGGCCTGTGTAGTTTTCTTCCTCACAGTGTATGCCTTAGGTAGAAAAGAAAAAAAAATGGCATATGATTTTCCCTGTGCAACTCCCTTGAATAGCGCTGGCTTGGTCTTCATTACCTGTAACTTTCTATGCATAGCTGACGCTCCTGAGCACTGTCATCCACGCCTCTGTCCTCTGAAGAATTAATTTGGTGAATGATTACTTGATCCAGAGCAGAAGGCAGAAGAATCGTCGATGTTGAATCGACATGCTACTATATGTCGAAATGTGTGAGATCGTAAGCTATAAGCACCACATTTCTCTCAGCATTTAGACTGCCCCAATAGTGAGCTTCAACAATGCCATTGTTCCAGACTTCGGTACTCATGTAAACAAAAAACCGAGCACGTTGTGTGTAAGGAAATGACCCAAAGAAATAGAGTATGTTGCCCACCTGCACAAAAGTTGGTCGCGGTATGTATTCGATGTCGAGTAAAAATTGATTCAGTGGGAAAGTTATATGTTGGCATTCAGGTATCTCTATTATATCCTGATATCTCTGATATATGCGATATACATAAAGCTCACCTGCTGGCTGCCTTGAGCAAATCAAACGATCGAATCCCGCTCCAGGTCTTCCAACCACATTAACAATCTCAGCCAATCAAAGACAGTAAGCAGCAAGCTCTTCGATTGTTTTATGATGGTTAATGCTTCGATTGCCTTAGAGATTAATACACATAATAAAAGCCAGCAGGACACTTGGATTATGCATCAGTTTTTTATGGTTAATCGTGCCCCAGACTTTGCTTCTTCGCTGCCATTTGAAGAAATTTGTTGTCCTGTGAACCAGTGAACCAATGACAACAACGTTGTGATGTGATGACTTTATGGGATGTACAAGCTCTACGAACTCCCAATTGGCACTACGCACCACTTAGAACAACTTTATTTTGAGGATGAAAATATCATTGCATTCGATGCTCTGATTTGAGTGATTATGTTACATTAGTTCATGTGTTGGTATACACTTGGTTTATATGAATAAAGTTCTGCCTTACCAAATCTACAGTGTTGATGCGTTGATTCATTACATTTTGACTAATATTATTTGCGTTGGGACAAGGGCAGTGAAAGAAAGGTTTACAGGTACTGTGAGACAACAGAATGTTCGAGCAACAAAGATTGACAAGGTTGATATGTACACATCATTTCGCCTTGGGGATATAATCTGAGCTGAAGTTCTCTGTCTTGGTGGAGCATGGGCGTATTACCTCTCCACAGCTAAGAGTGAATTGGGTGTTGTATCTGCAAAATGTTTTGAAAACAGACAGTGTTACCTTCAAGCACATGTATAAGTTCTGAGAGCAGTATTGAAGCCACCTCGAAGCAAATTTGGTGTTGTCCATGGAATAATTTGAAACAACCTCTAAGTGAAGTGATTTTTGAAGAATCCGTAGAGAAGTTTGTGAAGAGGTTTGGAATAGACTTTGGTGGATCCTTGATCAGCATTATGAAGTGAATTTGAATCATTTTTGAAGACATTTTTGGAAGTCATTCTTGGAGCAGTTTCTTGTAGAGATTTTGGAGCAGTTTCTTGTAGAGATTTTGCATGATTTCCATAGCAGCCAGATGCTCTGAAGTTTGAAGTTGAGGACATCGCTCATCTTCACATTTATATTTTTTTGCATTGCTTGACGAGAAATGACCTCTGGAGAAAGTGGATGCAACTTGGTAACATCCAGCTTACTCAGGTCCTGCTCCATCAACCATTTTCGCGACATTGTTGCCACTTTACAAGCCCTTACAAGATCTTGTAGTAAGAGTACAGTATTATTTTTCTGTTGTTGTTGCCTCAGTTGTGTTTTTTAAGTGACATTGAAGAAAAATGGCCAGAATCAGTGAAGTATTAGAGTTCATGAAAACTCTTATACAATCTACTGTTGATGACACATTACAAATCAGCAAAGGATCTCTTTCAAAAATTCAGACATGTCTACAAAATGCACAGGAAAATATTGATTTTTTGCAGCTTGAATCACAACTACAACAAGAAGAATTAAAACAGAGAAATCATTCTGAACCTGTTTTTGTTCAGAACATTGAGACTACCACCCATCAGCAGCAAGTTAATAATGCAGCAGTTGTACATGCAGATGTAGAAACTCAGTCTGCACTTCCCAAGCCCATCATCAGACCTTGGGAACAGCTTGTCCACAACAAGCACAGAA
>APFE030795237.1:65509-79570 GCA_000404065.3 Pinus taeda
CTAAATGGGTTAGTGTGGAAGCCGAATGGACAAAGCAGTCCAAGGGACCTTGGGATGTGAATCCCAACGGTCACCACATGTACTATAAATATGTATCATTTGTGAATAAAAATTGAATTGCATGTTTTATCTTTCACATCTTTCTCGTTGTCCATGTCTGTTTAACAATTTGCTTTTCCATTATCTAGACGTCGAAGAAAGGCTTCTCCAAGAAATCAACGATGTGGTAAAAGACAAGAATGAATGTGCATCCCTAGAAGAATCTATAAGTATGTTCGGTGAAAGCCTAACACATACAGTGTTGGACAAGATGCATTATCTTCATTCTGCTTTGAAAGATACTTTGTGCTTGTATCCTCCTATTCCTGTGGTAAGTTATTTTCCATGAATTTTCTGTGGATTTTATTTTTTAGGAATATTTAGGAATTCAGGCATTTAATTGGTAAGCTCACCATAAAAATTTAGATTCCATGCTGCAAAAGTTTATTTAACTTCTTTTTTAAAACCTTTATTTTTATGCTAATTTTTAATGATAAAATCATAACAATTTGCAGGATGAAAAGAATGCAGTTTCAGATGATAACTTACCAGATGGATACAAAATCAAGAAAGGTCATATAGTGTGCTATGTACCTTATTCTATGGGCAAGATGAAATTCCTCTGGGGCCCTGACGCTGACCATTTTAGGCCCGAGAGATGGCTTGATAAGAATGGAGTATTCCAGTCTCAATCACCATAAAAGTTTACGCATTTCAAGTAAGAGAACTAAGCATTGTACTTAATCTTTTTAGTTGAACGAATGTATTTTAAAAACTATGTCTTGAAATATGTAATATGTTGTTTTGGAGTTTGTTTCTGGTTAAATCTTGATTTTTGTTATTTAGATTAGATTTAGATTTTTTATATATAGATTTAATATTCTGGAAAAAAAAACAAAACAAAAAACAAAACAAAAAAACAAACAAACAAAACAAAAACAAAACAAACAAAAACAAAAACAAAAAACAAAACAAAAACCAAAAACAAAAAAAACAAAACAAAAAACAAAACAAACAAAAACAAAAAACAAAAAACAAAAAACAAAAAACAAAAAACAAAAACAAAAAAAAACAAAAACAAAAAAAACAAAAAAAATAACAAAAAAAACAAAAAAAAACAAAAACAAAAAAAAACAAAAACAAAAAAACAAAAAACAAAACAAAACAAAAACAAAACAAACAAAAACAAAAAACAAAACAAAAAAACAAAAAAGAAACAAAAACAAACAAAAAAAAAAAAAACAAAAAACAACAAAAAACAAAACAAAACAAAAAACAAAAAAGCAAAAAAAGAAAGAAAGAAAAAATATTTTAATAGTATTAGAGTTTCAAACTTAAATTGTGTTTTCGAACCAATCTTTGTCAGAATTTAAGCAAATTAGGCAATAAATATGAAAAAAAAAAAAAAACAACTACTCCAAACTCATGTATAAGAAACAAACCATGACTAACCAATGTCTTTGCAGGCTCGCCCTTGCATATGTCTTGGCAAAGAATTTGCATACATGCAAATGAACACAGTTGTTGTTGTTCTCATTTGGTTTTTCAAATTTGATATTATCCAAGGTGAATAAGTGAAATCTTCAGATGAAGCCAAGACCTGACATTAGCTTACCATTGAATGCACAGTGTTTCAACCAACTACACACTTTCAATTAAAGTTTCGAATGGCAGCAAATTATTTGTCATTGATGGTGGACTAATATGAATAAAATTTTGTTATCATTAAGATGAATAAACTTATGTTGTCATTAAAGTGAATAAAATTATACTATTATTACTATTATAATATGCAGTGAATAAAATTATATTATTATTACTATTATAATATCCTAGTATTATTAAAGAGAAATTTCATATTGAAAAGTAATTATATTTAATATAATTTTTTTTAATTGAAAGGACAAATGAATTTATATATATTTAGGTTTTGATTTTTTTCACGTTTATCATACATTGAAAATAAGGATTAATTTACATTGAATATGTCTATATGTCTATAGGACAATCTGCTGCCTCTTGAGGATTCAGTTGACGAGTTAGACAGCTACATGTACCAAGCTATAAGTACATGTTAATACCAACAATATTATTGGTGTTTTTACTTTGCATCTTTCTTTGAATGATAGTTATAAGTGGGATTTGATTTTGGTGAGGTATCATCTGAGATGCGCATGCCTTTGATATCCATTCAAGTAACAAAACTCATGGGATTATTTATAATATATTTCCCACACATGGTAGACACAAAGGGTGCATATGTTGATTATTTATAATATATTCCTATCCATGGTAGACACAAAAGGTGCAGAATGTTGAACACCAAAGTTGAGACAAGTTTTATTTATAGATTTTTTTTTTTAATATGAATGAGAATTTATGGAGAATTGGAAATTTTGAAAGATATATTAGAATTAGTAATTCTGAAAGATCTGCCACTGTTACACTAGATACAATTATTTCATAAATGCCGCAAATATGCCAATTACATGTCTCTGAAAACTTAAACTCACACAGCTAAATAAATTGTTCATGAAACCAATCATACTAAAATCGTTTAACTAGTTCATAAATTTTTTATGCAAAACTTAAGACAATAGTTACACTTGAATATGATCATAAGTACACTATTTACACTTGAATATGATCATAATGTACTTGCAACAATATTTGTTGAGTCAATGGAAACAACACCTCTAGGTTTGAATATGAATAATCACATCTACATAATTTTTTATTTTTATTGGTGTACATTAACTAAGACTATTATCTAATTATATCAAGTTTAATATCATAAACATGCAAGCTTATGTAGGCTTTGCACCTTACAGCCATGGTGAAAGCATTTATGTTTTATCAATCGAAGAATCAACCATAATTTGGGACTTGATGCCATTTATTTTAGAGTATGTTGCACTTGAAAGAAATGATTTTCCCAAACTATAGCAATGCAGGGAAATTGAATGGTTTAAAGTGTATGCATTATCACAAAATATAGTAACGATGAAATAGAAATTTGACATATGAATAGAGATACATTAGAATTTGGAAGATATCATTTATGGAACCCACATTGAGCCTGATAAAATCCATGTTACAATGGACGAGTAATCATAATATACTTAGAGTCAATCTGACGCAGCCCCAAAATAACTAGAGTTTAACTAGTCAAACTTTGAGAAATGTGAAAAACTTGGTCAGAGCTAAGAACGATGTCAAAGAAAAGAATATACATCATTTTGATCATCTAAGATTGATTTTTTCCAAGAGAGGATTCTCAAGAAAGATAAAGGCATTTACATGCTACACTTTCATATTTACTTATTTAATGCCATTAATTTTACATGCATTTATGTTCATTTTGATGTTTGTGAGGCAGGCTTAATCCAGAAATGTTTTCTTAGACTTTTTATAAAAGTTGATGTATTTTTTGGGTTATTTTATTTGTTTAGTTTTATGCCTAGCTTTTTTGGAGTGTTTCCTAGACTCAAGTTATATTCTTTAAATTTGTTTTGCTTAGCCATTTTCAAGTATGAATTGTGTTACAATGGATAAAATAAACCTTATTATTTTTTATTATCTACACAAAGAACACGAGCGACCAAATTCATATCAACTGTTGAAATATAATTCACTTTCTTTTAAAAAAACTCATAAATACAATCAAAAAATAGTAGATCAAACCATTTTTAATAGGTCAAGAACCCACAAAGAAAAAAACATATCAAATCAACATAAAATTGTTTACAACATCCATATAAAACCCTTATCAATATGGAAGTAGGATTTTTACAAAAGCTAAGTTCATTATAGTACAGTCTCACGATTCTTCAGGTTGGCAAGAAGAGTACCTAAAAAAAAGATAACATAAAATAACATATTCTCAAGAGAAAAAATATCCATGCATCTTTAACTTCAACATAGGCCTCATGATTCGCAAAGCTCATGGAAGAATTGTTGCAGTGATTCAATGTAGCATGGTCCTTACTTTTTGTTGATATTTTGTTGTCTTTCAATAGTTGTCAAAGAAGCACTAATTAATGTTATATGCTCATGGAAGCATTATTACAATATTTCGTTGTAGCATGGTCATTGCCTTTTGTTAATATTTTTTTTGTCCTTCAATAGTTGTCAAAAAAACATTAATTAGTACTATATGTTATTGCCTTACAGTTTTCTTTGCAACATTTGGTACAATTGCTACTAATATTTTACTAACAAAAATTCTAGTTTACTTGAAATAGTGGGATAGAAACAACTATCACTTTTATATATATATATATAATATATATATATATATATATATATATAATGTGAAAAAAAAAGAGTTTAAATTTTAGAAAAAGAAACATGTAAAATATAAAAATATAAACTTGCAACAAACTTTTTGGCTTTGATCTCAATTTATTTGACCTATTATTTAGCTTTCTTTAAAAAAAAATGTGTTGTGGTATCTCAACTAATTTGACCAATTTTTTGGCTTCTTGTTAGGATGTATGTGTGAGTAATTTTGAGTTCAACGTGTGGTTCCTTTACATACAACGTGAGTGGGCCTAATGATTAAGAGCATGTGTTTATTCCTAAGAGGTCACAGGTTCAAAACTAGAAGGGGGTAGAGTATGCATGCTTCATAGACTTAGCAGTCAAATTCCTTTACATACAACGTGAGTGGGCCTAATGATTAAGAGCATGTGTTTATTCCTAAGAGGTCACAGGTTCAAAACTAGAAGGGGATAGAGTATGCATGCTTCATAGACTTAGCAGTCAAATCGTTCCTTTACATACAACGTGAGTAGGCCTAATGATTAAGAGCGTGTGTTTATTCCTAAGAGGTCACAGGTTCAAAACTAGAAGGGGATAGAGTATGCATGCTTAATGATTAAGAGCGTGTGTTTATTCCTAAGAGGTCACAGGTTCAAAACTAGAAGGGGATAGAGTATGCATGCTTCATAGACTTAGCAGTCAAATCATTGCGCGGAAGTGGGTCCCTTGTCCCACAAACAAAAAAGTCTCATACACCAATTTAGTGTCTAACTTGACCCTAACCTTAAAAATAAATATTATTATTATATTATAAAAATTACCATTACCTACTCCGTGCTAAATGCCATTCAAACTTGAAGTCAAGTCCGCATGATTTGGTCAAGCTCTTGAGTGGGTCCAATGGTGTTTCTATGTCTCTCTTCCACCAGCACACCACACTTTATACCAAACGACTGCCATATCCAACAACCACATCGTACACCTACTGAACCTCCGTGACGTGATTGGTGCATCTCCAATCGCTTTCCACGGGGTTCTTTTTTACTAACATTCCTCTCGAGATGGGATCATGGCTAGGTCTTGGTTATATAAATTTAATGATTTTTAATCAAGTTATTGTTTAAGGAAAGTGTCTGTTAATTAGTATTGGGGTTTCTGAAATTTTAGTTAATCTGGTTAAAGTAATTTGTGTGTGGTTGCATAGGTTTAAAAATATAGATGTAATACGTGAGATTTGACCTCAAATTTCTTAATAGGTAACATATTTATCATGTTTTTGAAATTAAATAATATAATTAAATTATTGTGTATTAAATTTAATTAATATAATTAAAATGCAAGTTTTATGTTAGTTGGTATAGTTTAATGATTATACTAGCTTTCTGACTTCTTGATTTAGAAATGCACTGGTCTTTGTTGCGAGCAGATAAACTGAAATGATTAATTTCACAACTATTTTTCTGATTAATTTTAAGT
This sequence comes from Pinus taeda, assembly GCA_000404065.3. Classification (NCBI taxonomy): domain Eukaryota; kingdom Viridiplantae; phylum Streptophyta; class Pinopsida; order Pinales; family Pinaceae; genus Pinus; species Pinus taeda. Next base: position 71,288 of record APFE030795237.1, read on the forward strand.
AAAATTCGGCATAAATTTTTTAAAACTTGATTTTAAGTTGTTTAATTTGTAAAATTTGAGTATCTCAAAAAATTTTCAAGGCATTGAATCTGTTATACATTCAAAAATGTATTTTAAATAACAAAAAATGACATTCATGTTTAAAACTATATCACTAAATGGTGAAAAGGTTTCCCCCTCTCTAGCCTAGTGGAGATGTTGTAATGTCTTGTATTATTATGTTATGTAAACATTTTGACTCAAGAAATTGGATCCATCTGAGCGCTTGGTAGATCCAGAGTTAAGATGGACCTAAGCTAATATGTTTTTGCATCGGGAGATGCTCTCCAACCCAGCATGGAAGAGATGTAATATTTTGTCCTATTATGTAAATATTTTGACTTGTCAAATTACATAAAAATAAAATAGAAATAGAAATGAAATAAATAATTACTAAAATAAAATTTACCTTTAGTGGTTTTTGGGCTTTAGATTTTGACAACCCATGGTTTTGACAATGGTATTCTTGTGTAATATAGCCTAGATCTATCTTAACTCAAGATTCTATCAAGTTTGGCACTCAAAAAAGAGGTTTGCACCTTGAGAGATTTGTTCCTTCTCATTGCTTAATACAGATAAAATGGATATGAGCTAGTTTTATTTAATTTCAAATTTTTAATGAAATATTTACTTGTGGTAAATACATTCATGGATTTTGACATTTTAATTCATGAAGCTAACAATTACTGATATATTGTATCGAATTAACATACCATTAAATATAATATCAGGTTTATTAGCAATTAGTGCATTTCATTTCAAGTTTAATCTATATCTATATATATATATATATAGTAAGAGTTAATGTGTATTACCTCAAAATAGCAAATTACATCATTCCATCGATCACAGATCAACACAGTTCAAGACAATACACGTACTAAATTCCTAGTCTCAAATACCAGGATTAATCATGGGTTTTTCGTTTCTTCCTTTTCTATTGTTGGCATCAATCCATTTCAAGGAGTTATCAAGAACAGATGTAGAGGTAACCATGAATGCATTTCTTTGAGACAATTCCATTACTCGAGGTTCAATAATATTTGTTGTTTCCTTATCACTATCTGAGTGATCTGATTCCTGGAAACATATGTGCCCACTCATTGACAAAGGCAAGATTATGGTGGAGTCTCTTTCATTTCCAGATGAGGGGTGGATCATATCATTTGAGGGATGAGATGACGCAACATGTGGTTGAACTAAGTTTGAAGGATTCAATTTGGTGGTAGGAGTCTTTTGTTGTTGTCTGTTTTCCTACTTGTGAGCCGAATAATTATGAGATCCTCTTGTATCTTTTCGGTCTTGCCATCCATGGCTCTTTTTCTTGGCATTTGAGATGGGAGAGGGCCCTTGAGAAGAAGGATAGGCATTTTGAAGGTGACCAGGATGTTGATAGATCCTGCAACAGAAAGCAATGTTCTCATAGTCCACCAACTGCAAAAAAAATTGATGTCCCACTCAAGAAGGATTTTATCCAGCAATGGTTTGTTGAGGTCTATTTCAACACATATGCGGGAAAATGTTACAATACCCCTCTCAAGCTTGTCTAAGTCTATCTTAATAAAATGGTCAAGAAAGTTACCCATATCAACTAGAATATTTAGATGTAGAAAATGGAGAGGGAAATTTGGGAGTCTTAGCCAAATTGGAGTGTACAGAGTTGTCATAGAAAGAGGGTTAGAACCAAGAACCCATGACTTACAAAAAATATCAGATCGACCCCAAAACCAAGGTCCTTGATAAAAAAACCTTACGATAATCCTAAAGATATTTAAAATACACCATAAAGAAACCCTTCAAACAAAAGGAAAATATCTATTCTGGGACGAAGTCTTATGCACCCATTCCAGAAGCGTTGATGGTCATAACCCATTAAGACATCAAGTAATGGCATGTCATAAATAATCCATACAAGAAGTGAAGGATTGTGGATGATCCACTTTGACAATTGGAGTTTTTTCTGCTTGATACACAATGAAGGTTGGTAGTGAGAGCTCTTTGAGAGTCGGATGTAAGAGCCCTTTCTTAAGGGAATTCTTAAAGGATTTTGACTGAAAGGCAAAGGACTCACCCCAACCTTTGGCTCCATAGTTTAATCTTGAAACTAGGCAGATTGAATCATCCTAGGCTATGTCGTAATCTTTGAGTGTAGTCGCTTCCTGAAGTTGCCTACCTTTGTATAAGAGCCACTCAAAAACAAAGGGGATTCCTATCCGATCTTGCATTCTAGCAACAAGAATAAAGACTATATTGATGGCTTTCACTTGTAGTTAGAAAGAACCCCCTAAAATTGGCCTCACAAAGACCAAAATGTTCAATAGATCTAGAGCAGTGGCCTCAACTTGGATGCAAGAAGAGCCCTCTCGCAAAATAAGTTCCCCCTTTTTACCAGATTACATCAAAAGATACAAAATGAGGGGGTTTCGATAAATGGCATAATCCTGCAATGGAATATTTCTCAATAAAAAGGTAGCAACTAAAGGCAATAGGGTTTCCAACATGAAGCTCTCAAACAATCAATTATAAAAGTATAAGACTATATGAGCTTGAACTCCATACAAATAAACCAAAACAATAATAGAAGAACAAGATAAAAATACCAAGTATGTTTTTTTAGGTTGAATATGAGAGTTTTAAACCTTGGATCTAATAGTTCAAATCATACTTCATAACACTGGAGTCATCAATTAAACTGTCCCCTAGGAATAATTATTTATTATATAAATTAAAAACTTAAAAAAAAATACCAATCACTCAAATTAATTTTTAGAATTTTCTCCCTCAAAAAAACCCGTAATTTTGTTAAGGGCCAAAAGCTACCCAAAAAATACAACAAACGAGCGCAAAAGCTTTCCAACAATAAATCCCTAAAGGGACCAAAATATATCACGGGCTGAACCCAAAATAAGGGCCCACGACCCCAACTAGGCCTCAACATAACCCTCAAACCGCACCATGCCACAAACGAGCCCGACACACAGATGACATCGATGGAAGATACTAGAGGAAGATGTCGGCTAGGCCGTAGCAGGAAACATGAATCCCAAAGTCAAAGAAACAGACCATGCCATATTAGCAGAAAACCCCAACCAGAGGATGCCTAAGCGAATAGGTGGCGACAATGGAGTAATGAAGAAGACAATGGTTGTACCCAGGCAAGCGACCATGACCAACACGACAAAGCCCAAACACGAGAATCGTGTCAATAGAGTAGCTCCAACAAATTGAGGTAGCACTAGCAATAAAAAACCCCAACGCCAAGAACAACACCTACAAGTGGTCATGGCGAAGCATGAACCAGTTGAAAAAATAGAGAAGACAACACAAAATACAGGGTGAAGGCGGATACTAGGTCCCCCACTCCTTTGTGAAGTGAAATTCAATTTTAAATATTACTTATATATATTATAAATTATAATTAATAATTAATAATTACAAATTAATAATATAAACTAAATTATAGTTATTGATACATACAGATTAATAATTACAAATTAACAATATAAATTAAGTGATAACTATTAAATTTAATTTTTCACGTTTTTTTTTAGTAAGATATGATGATGATAATTAGCATCTATTAAGACTTATATGGTGTTTTTGACCTTAAGAAGGTAAGAGATTAATTAGAATTTTTTAACATTTTATTTCTGTGCTAAAAAAAAGTGAGAGAAACTCTCTCATATCACCATAGTTTTGCTAAGATAAAAGGTCAAGAAGGTTGGTAGTGTGACAAATATTTTTAAAATTAGATCGAGCGTGAGTATAAGATGGACAATCTAAGAGAAAATGTGTTTCATATTTAATCCTCTAGCATTGCACACGTGACAAACTCTTTCATCACATGGTGTTTTGGGAATTGACCAACACTCAATTTCACTATGAAGCTTATGAGAATTAGTTCTAATCTTGGCGATGTTCATTTTCTTCTTAACACTAGTTAACACAGATATAATTTTGGTTTTCAAGATTGGGTTAAACCACCTCCTTATCATATCACAATTTCCTTTTTCCCTCCACCTCTTTATATCCCCACAATTTCTCCTTAAATTTGGAAGTAATATTTTTATATTATCCAAATTTTGCAAGATTATCTCCTCCTTTGTTCCCCAATGCTCTAGCGAAGACTAGGTATCCTTATGTCACCCTTGCTTAAGTTGAAGGTGGAAATTTTGGCTACAGATAGAAGCAATTTTGGAAAACTCTTGGCATCCATGTTGTATAGCTTCTTTGTATACATAATATACCTAGTCATAGTCATGCTTTCACTAGGGAAATTATTGTTTTAATTGGGAGGATAGGGTAGGGAGAATTTCCTTTAATCTTGAGGTTGTAGGTTATGAACTACTTTTGGATTTGTTTCCAACTTGCATTTGCGCTTTTCTCAATGTTATAAGTCCAAGTGAACATATGATGGATGTCAATTCTAAGATATTTGTATGAAGGAACTTCCTCCAAGGAGTTGTTGTCATAAATCAAAGTATCATAAGTGATCTTTTGTATTTAATTATCATGACTTTAGTTTTGTCGATATTTATAGTCATATCCATCTTGGAATAGAAATCATAGAATATTTTGAGTTGCTTGCCAAGATCATAATGGTTTCTTGCCAAAAAACTATATCGCTAGCATAAAAGAGCAGAGTTATGACAATACTGTGAATAATGTTAGAGCTTGTTTTGGACAATGTTATTATTGGTTTATTTTAAACTATTTATTGATATATAAATAAATATTTATTTTTTTAAGATTTGAAAAGATTTAAAATTGGAAGAAAATAAAAAGATATGGAATATTAATATAATCATTTAATTTTTAAAAATAAAAATTTTTTAAAGAATAATTAGTATGATTTAAAATAACAATATGTTATTAAGGATTAAGGAATAAATTTACATTATAAATAATAATAAAATAAAAATATCTCTCTCATTTCATAGTGAAATTGTGTGTTGGACAATTCCCAAAATATCATAAAATGAAATAATTAGTTTGACAAGAAAATTAAAAAATGAAAACACTTTTTCTTAAAATATCTTACCTATACCTAAATTACACTATAATTCCAAAATATTTAATCTAATATTGATTTTCTTACCTTCTCAATCATTAAAATTACATAATATAATATATAATGGTAATGATCGCTGATCTAATTGAAAATGAAAATAAAAATAAAAAATAACTTTTTTTTAAATTACTTGCAAATTCCAATTAATAATACAAAATTTTAATATAAAATAAATATTTTTATCTTTAATCTAAATTTATATATAGTTTATATTTCTTTATTCAAAAAAGTAAGCTTAAAAAATACATATTCTCAAATATTAAATTTACTCATCTCACTTTCAAAATATAAAATTACACATAAACATAAAATAAATCTTCAGGAAAAATGAGAAAGATTTTCAGGATTCGATGTCCAATCAACCAATTCCCTCCCTATTCTTTGATGGGGAAACAAAAGGGAATCCAGGGAAGGCCAGTGCTGGAGGACACATTAATATGCCAGACAACACATCTCCACACAACTTCACCTGGGATCTAGGCCATACATCTAGCATACAAGCCGAGGCGTTGGCCCTTTTACAAGGTGTAAACTTCCTCAAAGAGCTGGGAATTCTAGAAGCAAATGTCTTTGGAGACTCCCAAGTAATCATATGAGCAGTGGCGACCAAATCCAACCCAGCAGATCTGCAACTAGCAAGGTTAATTTCAAGAATCAAAAGCATGACAAAGTCTCTACACTTGAATTATTTTCATGTACTGAGAACAAATAATAAAACAGCAGACATTCAAGCAAACAAGGCAGTTCACTTAGAGGCTAGAACTATTCTAAAAAATAAGGAAATCCTGTGGGCACCTATCCCGTAAAGAGCCATGTTTTACTGCTTCCTTTTATATCAGTTCATTTGTATCTTCCAGCTTGGACAATTAGCAACAAAAGTGCACTGTAACAATTGTAAAAAGAGGAAGCGGATACGAGCAAAAGCCAATTCCCATCTGGTAGAAAGGCATGCTAAAAATTGCTCCTCCCTTTGTAACCGATCGTGTGGCTATTAGCCAAGCAGTTAATGAAATTCTATAACCGTTCTTGTAAAAAAAATTAATAATTAATAAATAAAATAAACATAAGATATATGAACAATATGGGTATATTTTTTGTTTCTCATTTTAGAGTAATGATTTTAAATTGGATTCTTTGTTACATTTAGAAATAGGGTTAATGGTTTGGAGAGTTAAAAGAATTTGTTACCAGTAAGAAGTATATATATATTATATTATTATATATATATATTATATATAGTATATATGAGATTACAAATGAATTATTTATAACTGAGGTGATTTTTTAATTAATGACGATGCACCATAAATGTTGTGAATAATAATTAACATCTGAGATGTGTTTTTTCAAACATAGTATAAGAATTTATTAATGTTATGTCGTTATGTAAACAAAATAATAAAATAATAAAAAATAAAAATAACTATACATTAAAATAAAAATAATGTATTGGGCCATGGTATGCATGTGGAATATAGTCTATTTAGATGGGAAAAATTCTTTAAAGGGGAAAAGACCAACTAGATCCATCTTAACTCTCGATCTACCCAGCGTTGAGAGGGGTCAAATCGCTTTTCATTATAAAAGAGTTTTGCACCTCAAGAGATTTGATCCCTCTCGATGTTTGGTAGATTCGGAGTTAAGATGGATCTAGGTTGGTTATTATTACTTTGTGTACTACGTTATTTATCCCTGCCTTCCGCCATCTCTTTGATCTCTACTAAGCAATGCAGTAAGATGATCTCCAAGACTGGGATTTTTTTTTCTTTTTTATTCATTATTAAAGTACGAGGGAGACCATGGCCACATAAATGGGCCCCATGAAGGGTGCCTTCGCGCAGCTGAAGCAGGTGGATAAGGCCATGGAAAAATACAGGCACATTTTCTCCTCGCCCACAATGGTACCTTCACACTGTCAAGTCAAGCATTCTATCAACCTGACCCTCATAGCACCTCTGTGCAATGGGATAATATACCACCAATCTAGTCTGGAAAATGAAGAAATCAAGTGACAGATCTAAGAGTTGCTACAAAACGGTTGTTGAAAATAGCAACAAGAAATGCTAAAAATAGAAGTGCTAAAAATAACACTGCTATAAGTAGTAGTTTATGTACTAATGCTGGACTGAGCAACAAGAAATGAAAAATGGAAGTAATAAAAATAGAATTGCTATTTTTATCAGTTCAGGATAGATTCCTATTTTAGTTAGTCCCTGAATTAAAATAGTGAAGTAAAATTCGAATTTGATCTTAGTAGTTGTTTGTAAAATAATTAATTAATTCATCTAGAGTTAATTAGTTGTAGAAAATAAAACATGAAGTCTATGTGGGGACATGCAACCGTTTCTCCATTAATTGAGGAATTTATCCATCAGTTAAAAAGATAAGGATGAGTTGTAATATTGAGTTGTAATTACTTGACTTAGTTAACTGAGTCAAGTCTAGTTAGATTAATTCAAACAGTTTGTTGAATTAATTATGAGTTCAGTTAGTTAATGCTTGCATGCATGTAACTGCGGCTCTCTAGATAACTGAATATTCTCTCATAAATGACTCATGCATGTTAGTTCAGTCAGAGACCCAGTTGCGATTAGAGGAAAGGACAATGTACTATCAATTGGAAGATTTTTCCTAAATAGGAAACTCATCCATGTAGAAGGAATTATCTCCTTCAAGTTTGTGTAGTTATTTCAGAGGTTAGTGTTGTGTGAGGTGAGAATCACACAGGTGGCAGCCAAAGGACCTAGGAGAAACTACACAAGGAAATAGGAGGCTTGGAGGACTGAAGGAAGGCATATGTGATGTCTATTATGTCTATGAGCAGCAGTGAGGGATTGTACTAAAAGCTGGATAGCTTGTGAGCTAAAGCTTTGTGTAATCCAAACATATTTCCACTTGTATGATAACACAAATATTGGGGTTTTAGGTTGAGGCTTTCCCCGAGTTATTTCTTCTATGTTATGTGTGATTGATTTCTCATTCTCAGTTATATGTGTTCTCTTGAGCTTGCCCAATTCAATTAAGCTTCTGCAAAGTGTTGTGGAAGTAGATCTTGTATTGTGTTTTAGTATATTACATAATCTGTTGATCTACAGTCAAAATTTCTACATGGTATCAAAGCCAAGTTGATCAGAGCTATGAACAGTATATGAAGAAGAGAAATCGAAGTAAAA
>APFE030795269.1:9416-39758 GCA_000404065.3 Pinus taeda
TTTCATCCTTAGGTTATACAACTTTTTCCGCAAGAACAGTTTATTCACCAGAGACTTAGATTGGTACAAAGTCCCTAACTTGTCCCACAAAGCCTTTGCCGTAGATTCCCCTGATACATTCAACAATAGTGAATTTGAGACACACAATCGTATTGTGCTTTTTGCCTTCTGATCCAACTTCTTCCATTCTTCATCGGACACTCTCGTTGGTTAGTGCTCAGATCTACCATGATCCACTGATCTTTATCCACCAACAGATCCTCCATCTTGAGTTTCCACAACTCAAAACTCTTACCATTAAATTTCTTGATCTCTATCTTTCCACAGCTCGCCATCTTCTTTTATAGCCAGAATCAATCTCGCAGACCTCCCATTGAACATGGTTTACCACAAGCCCGAGCGAAACCCCTCAGCAACAAAGGCATCCCCTTGAAGCCAAAACAGCTTTGGTACCAAATGTAGGCTTTAACCCTGTACAGAAATTACCTGCATACAAATTCTAAAACATTGAAAATAAACAATGTGAGAGCATAACACATAAAACACATATACACAGAGATTTTCCCCTGAATCCCAAAACCAAGACTACCAGCTTGATTTTTCATTATATTCTTTTCAATGTTACAATACATATTTATACATGCCGAAGCATCCAATACCATGGACCGAAAAACCATTGCGTCCAAAACCATGGACCGAAAACTATAGGTAGGTTCGCCCAACCTAATATAGGGTCCAAAAAAAAATTCCTGGGGTCCCATAGAGGGGCTACCCGCCCTCCCTGTGACCCCCCCGCTGCGCAATTAGCACAACAAGGGGGGGCTCCGCCCCCCCTCTAACCCTTCAGTTCACTACGTCGGTTAGTCGTGGAAAGAATATAACACAACCCAACAAGAAACACACATGAGCAGCAAGATTTAAGGTAGAAACCCAATACGGGAGAAAATCCACCTGTTGTTGTTGTCTCTGTCTTCTTTTAATATAAAGAATATTTGTTTGCAATCTTCTATTCGTGCAGACTCATACCAGTATGCAGGCACCCACCTGCAGAAGGCTACAACTTTCTAGCTTCTACTGGAAGGGAGCTACAACCCCCTAGCTCTTGCACTGGCCGATGTGTTTACAAGTACGTAGGCGCCAGCCTATAGAAGGCTATGTTCTTCTCTCTTCCTCTAGGGACCATGTTTGATTAATTTTCAAACTGGATGCTCCTGGTACACAACAATACAAATGAAGGTCTCGTTTCATCAAATTTTCATACTGGACCCATCAGAAACTTTGAAACTCAAACTGCATCAACCAACAATCAGTGAATCTGAACAATCAGATCACTGTCACCAGAACACTTTGTTGAACCCATAAACCTACATCATCATTCAGAACCAATTGCAACCTCAAAAATCATACATCATAATGCATACGCTACTTTACTGAACCCAACCTACGTGTATATGCTACTTCTTTTATCCAAACCTGTGTATACCTTCAAAATTACTGAAACATAAAACTTTATGAATCAATTTTGTACCAACTAGCAATATATTTAATATCTACTGTCAATTTATAGAGCTCTTAGATAGACAGTAGCAGAGATAACCCTTCTCATTTAAACAATCAATCAATCAGACACCAAACTCCTTATACATTCAGATATAAGAAGACTTCATTGACAGACAGTAGTAAAACAGTAGAACTGATCAGATAGATCCGTCATTTCTGAAGAATAGGTTTTTCTTTTCTATACGATACGTGGAAGAGTCAAAACTGTGTGTGTACGGGCCTTTACCGAGGTGAACCAGCATATAGATCTGCAAATATTAACTCACAACTTTGCAGATATTCCAGACTTCAGACATACCCAGATCATGACATTTAAAGAATAAAACAGGTGTGCGCAATCAGATCTAGCCCAACCAAAATCAAATAATTCAATGATAAGTCATTTCAGGTCTCATGATCTTGATCCAACATTGAATATAAGGTGCACAAAATATTTCAGATCATATCACAAACATACCCCCTGAAACATAACATATACTTTAGATAGAAGTATTCATGAGAAACCCTTTCACTTGCACACCTTGGCTTTTTGATCTTCTCCTCCTTATATAGTTTTTGCCCTTTCTCAATACCTCGGACCAAAACCACTTAGGACCCATGGTATTCTTGGACGAGATCAAATAGTCATTACTCCACTCAATATTATGGGTTAATACAATGGTATTGACCCCTAGTATTGTTTATTCTTGAATTTCCTTGATTTCCCAACATATACACGTTTTTCTTCTTGTGAAAGTGCATGTATACGTATACGCTCTTTTTGTTTTGTGGACCGGTGTGTGTATGCTGTTTTGACTAAGTGGACCTACGTATACATCTTAAACTGCTTTACCCCATCATTTTTCTTCAACTTCTTTATTCTGATCAGTAGCCCTTAGTTCCATCTTCCTATTCTTCTGTACTAATGCCACGTTATCTCTTAATAGACCTGTTACACTAAGATTTTATTTTTATCAAAACTGAACTGACCTGTGAGTGAGTTGCCATCAAGGACAACACCTGTATCATAATGTCAACACTATCCAACAAAATATCCACGGCAATTTACAAATCATAAAAGGATAAAAAATGTGAGATAAAGTAAAATGTCATTACCATTAATTGTTTCAAGTTTTTTGAGAGTAGTTCCAACCTCATCAGGCTTCATATCAAGAAAGTATAATTTCATATCCTATTCAAAATTAAACATTCAACAGACTAAATAGATTTTAGGGTTTCAAGAATGACGAGATTATGTGTTTCCATTTAATTGCACAGTGATGAGTTTTGATGTGATGAATTATTATTGTTGAGATGTTATCATTATTTTATTTTTATTTTTATAGTTTTAGATAAAGGGACCTTGATATCCTCTCATCCCCCTAAATTTCTTAAAATTTGAGAGTGCCCCCACATGCCCCCTTTTTCCATCTCCCTACTTCCATGCTCCCCTATCCCTGAAATTTGGTGGAACATGGACTTATATTCATTGTTGGCAAGCATTTTCATCCATCCACAAGTTGCCTCATCACACAACAAAAACTTGCAAGTTACTCGTGGGTCATGATTCATCCACTAGTCCTCGAGGTCTGACTTGTCGCTGGGAAGTTTGACTTACCAAGAAAGTTTCAAACTTAGGACCAAGTTACTGGGATAGGTAACAAGGCCAATGAAACTTTGACTTAGGGGTTACTCTGAGGAGTTGGCATGCTTTTCAATTTCTAGTTATCTTATTTATCTAATGGCATAGTCTAAACAAGCTACAAATTGATCTCTTTCCAACCACAAGGAAAACGAGTATTTTGGCTTGAAATCCAACAAGAATGATTTTGTAGTGATGGAATTGCATATATTGAATGTTAACATTGCACAATCTCGTTGTACTAAGGATATTTGATGATTTTAAATCTATTTCTACATTGAAAACAACAATTTCATTTAAAAACCCAACCTAGAAATTTTGGTAAAAATTATATGGCCATATTCTAATGAGAGCAAATTTGAGAAAGTTGAAAATGTAGAATGTTTAGCCTTCTTCTTTATCCAATATATAGTTAAACCTGTTTTTTTTTTGTTGGGGTTAGAGACTTATTTCCCCCAACCTGCTCTGAAATCTATTTGTATATATCGTGATTAGGTAAGAGTTAATAGAGATGCACTCTTGGGCATGTCACTATGGGGATTCCCTATCTTTCCTTGCGTATTCTAGGATAAAGTTGGAGTCAATGGAATTTCATTCTTAAGAATGCCACTTTGAGGATTCCCTATTTTTGATAGGAATAGAACCTGTGCTAGGAATGGTAAACTTCCACAAGTTTACCACTGAACCACATTTTAACTGCAAATAGAGTACTCTATGAAAATATCAGCGAAATGAAACATTTACATCAATAGAAAGAAAATCATTCGAGGAAATGAATGCATTATGTTATTTCTAAAATGATAACAGATAGAGAACACTACAAAAATATCTTCAAAAGCAAACATTTGCATCAACAAAAAGAAAACCATTCAACCGAATGAACGTATTATGTGATTAAAACATGTATATGAAAAAAAAGTAGCAAGAAATTGTAATGTCTTCTTCAAATTAAATTGCCCAATGTAGGACACGGTAGTCTATTTAACCCCACATGCTATAGTCATTTCGAAAGGGGAACTATTATTTGATGTTACTTAGGTAACATTAGATAATTATAGGTTATTTGGGCCAAATGGAGGGAAACTTGTTAGGCACTCAAAAATAAAATTATGAAGGAAAAACCCAAAGGGAATCTATAAAAAGGAGAGGGGATTTATTGTGATCGTCATGGATTATTGTTTTTTCTAATTTTTGGGTTGAGACTCTTGGAGGGTTTTAAAACCCTTTCTTTACATTTGTTTTAGTGGTGAAAGATTCCACCCTAGCCAATCCTTCTACCTCTATGGTTATAGGACCCAATTCTAATTGGAGGATCATCGTTTTGAGGCAAAACCAACGTTGGAATCTTCATTTTTAAGGTAGCAAGGGTTGGATTGATCACTTTATGGTGGCAAACTATCTTTGAGGTGAGCAAGGACTTGTAGTTAATTGTCTATGATAGTTAACTATCTTTGAGGTAAGCAAGGACTAGTAATTAATTGTGAGTGGTAGCGAATTATATTTGAGGCAAGCGAGATCTAGCTTTTTTATTAAGCGAGGGCTAGAATCAACCCTGTGATGTAGTGGATCATTGTTTTGAGGCAACGAGGAGGTTGGAAACTCTTTCGTTATGAAAGTGAGGTTGGAGACTCCTTCCAAAGATAATGGAGGGTTGCATTTAGTCATTAAGGCTATGAGAGACCAATACAGGCATGCCTGAAAGGGCAACTAAGGATGAATTCCCTGTGGCAGTGGAAGATTAAGAGACTACTTCTGAGACCATGGGTGGCAGAAAATGGTACAAATAGAGGGCCGCAAGGGCTTAGGAGGGTGTCAAATGATTGGGGTCTGAAGCAGGTAGGGCAATCGCAGTGCGGAGAAACCAACAAGGTTGATTCAAGGTAGCAAGTGACTAAGAGGTGTTTCTCAAGAAGTTGAGGCTGCAACTCGTTGACAACAAAGAGTAAGGGATAAGTAAATCTCATTGAGCTGAAAGGATCATTCTACAAGCTAGTATGAGGAGATGTGTAAGTTTGTCCGTATGTCCGTGCCCTTTTAAAATAAAAATAAAAAATATGTTCTAAATAGAAAATTAATATTTGGTATAATTAAAAAAAATGAATATGTTGTGAAGTAATTAGAAGTAAAAAAATGTGTGAATCAGATGTTTAAATCTTATACTTTTCAAAATTATTTTAGAGATTCAAATAAACTATTTGAAGATCTATGTTAACTAATTTATGTCGATATCAACTTCATATATATTTATATATAGTAAAAAAAAAAAAAATTGGTCTTATATATACTCTATTGAGCATTCAAAAATACAATTTAAACAATGAAAAATAACACTCGTTTTTTGCACTATAAATTTGATCCCTCTCTGCTCATCTTAGATTTGTAGTTAAGATGGATTTATACTCGTAATAGTAATATATGAGCAAGAACGTTTGTGGATCTATCTAAAAACTATATTGTGTTATAATCTATCTAAAAACTATAGTATTATTGGAAAATTTATCGATTTAAAGTTTGTTATGTAATTGTTGAATTGGTTTTATTTGTAATGTTGTTAGTAAAATCAACTATTCTTATTTAGACTATTTATGCACTCAATATCATCATTTACTTTAAAGAGTGAAAAAAATACTATAATATTAATATAAAAGTGCCCTTTGAACCCTAACCCAGAATTTCAGCCCTCAGGCTGTGAAAATGAATATCATAAACAAACGTAATTACAAACTATTGGCTATCAATTTTGCGGATTATGACCCTCTCGGGCTCATTTTATAAACTATCATTTTAACTATGTTAAATTCTTGCCCAGATTTTGCCCCAAAAAAAAAAAACCTGTTAACTCTTATGCCTTTGCTTGCCAAGTCGTTGTCTAGTCCAAGTGGAACTCTCTCAAACTGCATACGAAGAGATTCAAAATTTTATTACAGAAAAATAAAATTTAACTTCGAAGCAGATACAAAATTGATGTGGAAAGTCTCAAAAAAAGATTAATAATTTTTTACTATAATAATGAATGAAATATTATATTTTACTAAATCTTTTTTTAATTAGAGTCTTATAAAAAAATTAAATTTCATTACAACACCATATTCTAATATTATAGATTAATAATATTATAGATAAAACAACTTTAATTTTGAAATGGTTTACCCAAACCACTGAAAAATAGGTCATGATAGCCTCAAAAATATAACCTACAATGGAAACTCCACATAACTGAAAAGAAAGAATCTATTGAAGATAACTGAAAAGAAAGAATCTGCCAAAACTGAAGTGTGAACTGCAACAATGGAAATTACACAAAACAACAGGATTAGTCTGTCTAGATGCATCTTAATACTGAAAAGTTTTCAAGGCAATCCAATTTAACCTTTCAGCTATCAATCAAGGTGAAGATGTTTAAAGCAATGATTTACAAGACTTTATTCTTATTTTTTTCAATTGAAAAAATAGTATCCAGAACAAATTTTCTGGTATACATAATCTTGACCAATATTAGATCACAAAACTTCCATCAATCATACATAATCCTGCCTAGGATTAGAACACACAACCTGTGAAAACCAAACCTCTAAACACTGTTCTTATCTCTCTCTGAGCATTGCTCTTATCTTATCTGAGCACTGCTCTTATCTTATCTTCCCAGGTATTGGGGAATGGGTGCATCCATTGGATCGTTGTCTTTATCTTATCTTGCTAGGTATTGGGGAATGGGTGCATCCATTGGATCACTGTCCGTCTTTGAGTTTGCTGCCACTTGATGCGCATCCTCTGTTTCTGATGTTGGAGAAATCGTAATATGACTCTCTGCAGTACGAGAGTTAGACAAAGGAAATGTGGCCCCTTCTCGCTGAAGGGACCAACCCTGGCGAGGAAGACTGTTTCCAACAGAATAATGCACTGGACTTGAAACTGTCGGCACTGAAGCTTGTCCATTCAAAGGTAGCATGTCAGGATTGACCCGTGAGGATGAATTCACAGCTGGAGGTAACATGTCTGGCGATCCTGGTTCATAACCCAAAGGAACCGATCTGGCTGAAGCATCTCTCTGGTTTGGTGGATCTTGGCCAAAATATTGTCTAGGACAAAGCTCTTCATAGACCTCATAGAAATTTCCGGTGCGAACCTCCTGACACAGAGAACAGACACTGCAGAAAAGCCACTGCACTAAATCTGTCACATTAGGCTGACCACAACACCAACCATTCCCAGGTAGGCCAAACCTCTTCCGCATTTGGATCCTCCAATACCCACCATAAAGAAGCCCAAACACGCACAGAATTAGCCCAGTGATAGCAAGAGCTTCCTGAATATCCTCATTATGAATATTCATGGCAGAAAGGGTAAAGATGCAAAAAGGGGCCATGCAAAACAAAATGAAGGTCACTATGTGTATATACATGTTCCCGAATCCTAGTCTTTCCATGTTCCACCCAAAAACACAGAACCCACAAAATGTTGAAAAAACTGCAACAGAATGATCACTGCTGCAGTCAAATAGACCTCCCTGCCATTCCGGTTTAGGTTCTATTCTTTTACTATCTCTTAGAAGAAAAGAGTATTTCTTTTCAAGTAACATACATGTAGATTCGCCATTTACAGGGTTATCACCTATCTGAGTAAGATCTGCGTGGGCCTCCAAATCAGTTTCAGCTTCGTAATCCTTTCTGAGAGGACTGAGGATTAGATATAGAGCAGCTGCAACAGCGGCACCTATTGAAACACCTTCGCTCAAATCCACTGCAATAGCCGGACGCTCTGATCTCTTATAGACCCAATTGAGACAAGAGACCGCATACTGTCCAAAAATTGTCAGTTGCAGAAGTAGCACTACAACCATAATGTGCGCCCTTTCATGAGGTCTGTCACTTTCATTTTTGCAGTAGACCTTTCTAAGCTTGACAATGTCCTCTGGTTTCCATCTAATGAGAAGTGAAAGATGATAAAAAAGCTTTGGGTGTTCGTAGAGGCACAACAGGGTAAAGAGAGCATTTATAATTTGATTGTTGACCTCGTACCAGACATCCCTCTCTTTCTTTGTAGGCAGGGCCCTATTCAGAAGGCCAGCCATGAGCAAAAATAGAATAGCTCCAGAAACTGCCACGGCAATCCCCCATATCAACAGCGCCAAATTCTTCGGATTTAGCAGCCATTCTTTCCCTGCCTTCAAAACCATCCATCTGATTTCCCACCTGTAGTACTTAAAAAACGAGCTCTTAGGCATCTTCGCTGCTTCTGCTTTATTCTCTACACCTCCTAACTGTCTGCTGCTTTCTATTTCAGAAGACATACTAGAACATGACCCAATTGTCTGTTTGTTTAAAATGGGGGATATTTCGGAGAAGGATTTGTAATCATCAGTCTGGATCTGATGACTTCCTCCATTTTGAGCAGTCTCCATGGTCAACTAAATCAAAGAAAACTTGCCAGCGCTGTAAGTTTTCTGTTTAATACAAGGCTTATGCTCTTACAGAATTCCCCATCTCTGTATTTAAGAACCCGGGGGATATTTCGGACAAGGATTTGTGATCATCAGTCCGGATCTGATCACTTCCTCCATTTTTAGCAGTCTCTATGATCAAGTTAATCAAAGAAAACTTGCCAGGACTGTAGGTTTTCCGTTTAATACCAGGCTTATGCTCTTACAGAATTCCCTATTTCTGTATTTAGGATCCCAACAAAGCAATATCAAGGAGGCATACCTGCCATTACTAATGGAATTCTATAAACTAAGACTACTTAACAAGAATATATCAATGACACAGTTGTTTGTCAAATTCTGGTGCTCTGCAGGTCAAAAACCTATAAACAATGCCCAACCTCACATCAACTATCAACCATGATGAAAATCAAGCAATGTGCAGCAAATAAAACTTTGTAGATTTGGGGAACGGAGTTGTCTATAATGTGATTTTTTAGAGATTCCAGTGACAGAGTCTGGGAAAGAAATTAAAGTTAAATCTTAATTTTTAGCTTTTCCAAAACTAAAAAGTTACTAGGTAAACATGGTTGACATTCAGTCCTGCTGCTCAACAAACCAAAACCCTATCTCGACCAGGAAACAAAAACAGGTCATTAAATTCTCGCCAGACGTATATATTGCAGACGTTGTCAGGTCATTAAATTCTTGCCACGCGAATATATTAGAGGTTGTAAGTTTATGAAAACCCAGCAATTCTCACCTGTGTAAAGTAACCCATCCGAAGTCCAAGTCACTTGGTTGCGGTTGGACAGTAAAAATTAAATAAAATTTGGTATTAAATTGACATATTAAAAAAATTGAAAATTATAGTATATATTGAGCTTAAGTTTACTTTAAAATCGCAGGTATTTTTAGGTAACGAAACAGGTTAATAGTTTAAGATCCAATGGCATTTGCAGGAGTGAAGGTCTGTCTTTTATAGATCATCAGCTAGTAATTTCTGGCGGTATGGCTTTCCTTGAATAACAGATGAGTTGCTCTGCATTGCCTAATAACAATGAATGATAATTGTCCCAACACTAGTTTGACAACTAAGTTTTCACACTAGTTGAAATATATAATACTAAAAATTGTTGTAACTCTTTAATATATAATGTTAAGAATTGTTGTATATTTTTTTTTGTGGAAGACTTCTTATTTCAAATTAAGGTGGATGAGGATATGTTGACTTTTATTTTTTTTATTTTTTTAAATGATGATTAGATTTATTCTCAAGGGGTCCGCCACCCACTAATTTCTTAGAGATTTGAGATTATTGCAATTCTAATAAGTTTCTCTATGATAAGTTGCTCATTATTATTTATAACATTCATTTATATATAAGCAAATTTTATTTAGCAAAAGATGGATGAGGATCTCTTAATGGTTTATTTTATTCAGCAAAAGGTGGATGAAGATCGGTTGACTTTTTATTTTTTAAAGTTTCTCCATGATAAGACACTCTACCCCCTCTAGTTTTGAACCTATGACCTCTTAGGAGAAAATGCATGCTCTTAACCATTAGACCCACTCAAGGTGTATAAGCCAACTTAGATCCATCTTAACTCTGGATCTATCAACTTTTGAAAGGGATCAAATCTCTCTAAGTGCAAACCTCTTTTATTAGTACAAAACTTGAAGAAAGGTTTGCACCTCAGAGATTTGATCACTCCCAGAACTTGATATATCTCAAGACGGATCTAAGATGGTTTAATTATTAATTATTATTTTTTTATTTAATTTTAATTTTTATGTAATTTCACTAATTCAAAATGTTTTAATTAATAATTCTATTTTTATGTAATTTGATTGGGTCAAAATGTTTAGATCACATAATATAACAAGACATTACAACATCTCTTCCACACTGGAATGGAGAGTGTCCCCCGACCCAAAAATGTAATATATATATATATATATGATGAGTCATGGTATTGTAACAAACCTATTTACAAGTTAATAATATCTATGGAAAAGTTGAGGTGAATATCCATGGTTAAACATATTGTTGTATTGTAAGTATTCTTTTTTTTTTTAACTAGCGGAATCAGCAACGGTGGTGGTATCGTACTCACGTAAGGACGACCTTCAGTTAAGACAAGACTCGAACTCGTGGTATCGTACTCGCATAAGGACGGCCCTCAGTTAAGACAAGACTCAAACTCCCCGCCCTCAGTTAAGACAAGACTCAAACTCCCCTCAGTTAAGACAAGACTCAAACTCGTGAAGGCCCGCCTTCAGTTAAGACAAGACTCGAACTCGTGGTATCATACTCGCATAAGGACGGCCCTCAGTTAAGACAAGACTCAAACTCGTGAAGGCCCGCCTTCAGTTAAGACAAGACTCGAACTCGTGGTATCATACTCGCATAAGGACGGCCCTCAGATATGATAAGACTCAAGACGGTTCTAAGATAGTTTAATTATTAATTATTAATTTTTTAATTTAATTTTAATTTTTATGTAATTTCACTAATTCAAAATGTTTTAATTAATAATTCTATTTTATGTAATTTGATTGGGTCAAAATGTTTAGATCACATAATATAACAAGACATTACAGCATCTCTTCCACACTGGAATGGAGAGTGTCTCCCGACCCAAAAAATGTAATCTATATATATATATATATATATATTATATATATATATATATATGATGAGTCATGGTATTGTAATAAACCTATTTACAAGTTAATAATATCTATGGAAAAGTGGAGGTGAATATCCATGGTTAAACATATTGTTGTATTGTAAGTATTTTTTTTTTTTAACTAGCAGAATCAGCAATGACGGTGGTATCTTACTCACGTAAGGACGGCCTTCAGTTAAGACAAGACTCGAACTCTTGGTAGCGTACTCGCATAAGGACGGCCCTCAGTTAAGACAAGACTCAAACTCCCCGCCCTCAGTTAAGACAAGACTCAAACTCCCCTCAGTTAAGACAAGGCTCAAACTCGTGACGGCCCGCCTTCAGTTAAGACAAGACTCGAACTCGTGGTATCGCTCCCCTCAGTTAAGACAAGACTCAAACTCGTGACGTCCCTCAGTTAAGACAAGACTCAAACTCGTGACGTCCCTCAGTTAAGACAAGACTCAAACCCTCAGTTAAGACAAGACTCAAACTCATGACGTCCCTCAGTTAAGACTCCCCTCAGTTAAGACAAGACTCAAACTCGTGACGTCCCTCAGTTAAGACAAGACTCAAACTCGTGACATGCACAACCTGCACAGCTGCACGGGGGTGGTATCATACTCGTGTAAGGACGGCCCTCAGTTAAGAGAAGACTCGAACTCGTGACCTGCAACTTCACAGACGACTTAGCACATCCTCCGTTGACCATGAGACCAAACCTTTGCAAGCTTGTAAGTATTAAAGTTTTGATGTGTTTATTAATTAAATTTAAATATGGTTCTACAATCATTATTTTATTTTATAAGGTAAAATAGATCTTAACTTATTGTTATCACTTATAAGTTATATATTTTAATGTAATATCTATTATGGTTTCTTTTTTCTAAAAACGTATTCATAATTTTATTAATAAAAACAAAATTACAATGTAACAAATTGAATTTTATTATTTTTATTACTTTCCATTTTGTACGGAAACTACAACATCTGCTCCATACTGAGTTTTATATTACTTTAAATGTTTACCAATACTTTATGTATTATAAATTAGACATATTAATATAAATTTTGCATATTAAGCCTACATGTGAAAATGTTTACAAACTTTCTTACATTACACCTACACATCACTGTTATACTAGATTATAAAGCGTCTCTAGGCACAAAAAAACAAATATAAAAACTTCTTGTTTATTTTTTTAATATATAATGTGAACATATAAATATGTTTTTAGATTACATATAAACCAAAAAAAAACTTTTTGATATATATATTTATGTTTGATATATTACTGAAATATTATACTTCTAAGATAATGGTTTATAAATTTATATATAGTTGTAACGATAACAAAATTTAAAATTTAAAATATCTATGTATATCTATATATATGTATGCATATATGTTTTTATTTTTTAAATATACATATGATTTTTTTATATAATTGGCTATTATATTTTATTGAAATATTCGACTTTTAATATAGTTGACTTTTACATTTTTTAAAATTATTACATTTTAATTATATAAGTATATTAACAATAAATCTTTTTTTGAAAATATATATATAATATATATATATATATATAATATATATAATTTATTTATTAAAAATATTATATTTCTATTATAATTCCTTATAAATATATAAATTTATATAATTTAAATGTATATGGTATAAATTAAAAATTTTAAAAATACAATACATACACAGGTTTGTATGTTAAAAAACAATACATCACAAGTTTTCTTTTGTATGTTTAGTTTTTATATTCTGTTGAAATATTACATTTTTATTATAATAGTTTATAAATATATAAATTTGTTGCATCTAGTATAAATAAAAATGAATATATAAAAAATGTAAAGATAAAGAAAACAAATAGAAAAATAGAAATGAAAACTATTATTAAAAAAAGAATGTTGTGTTCCATGTAAATTAATAAGATGATTCTCAACATCCTTCCCAGCTAACTTAATTCATATTGGTCTATGTAGTTGACATTTAGAGACAATATTCCATTAGTGCAATAACTAGGGATTTTTTTTAAGCGAGTAGGTTTTAGTCTTTAAGATTTTATTTTTTCAGGTTTTAGTCTTCAAGATTTTATTTTTTCAGTAAAATTTTAAAGGAATTTTCAGGTTTTAGTCTTCAAGATTTTATTTTTTCAGTAAAATTTTAAAGGAATTTTACGAAATTATTAGTGTTCATTTTCACATTGAGATTGAGGTACCTGATGGAATAAATTTGCCCAGCAATAAAACAGACAAATTTTCAATTTAATCAATGGCCTTAGATTGATGCTTAGTCTAAAGATGTTGTAAATTTGCATGGAAACAATGGAAATTCCCACAGGATTTTACCAATTTAATCAATTTTATTTATCGATAACTTGATTTAAATAAGTCTTAGATTGATGCTTAGTTTAAAGATGTAAATTTGCCTAGAAAACAATGGAAATTCCGGCAAGATTTTGATAAAATCCGGTAAATTTTTTTAGAAATCTCAAATATAGTTTTCAAGCTTCAAGATTTTGGGTGTTCTTAGATTTTTAATAATGCTAAATCCATTTTCATCGTAAAAACAAAATTCAAATACTCTTACCATCAAATTTAAATTTAAAAAAAAAAAAACAAACAAACAAACAAACAAAAACAAAACATAACAAAAACAAAAACAAAAACAAAAAAACCAAAATTTATCATCTCCTTTACCTGCTCCATCCGGCCTTCTCCTTGGCAAGCGCTTGCTGCTTTCTTTCCAATAACAGGCCCATCCTTCCAGACTTCTTGTTTCTTTCCAATAACAGGCCCATCCTTCCAGACTTCTTGTTTATCAATGCCGCTACTATTTGCCTTTTGTTTGGGTCTTTTTTCCACCTATGAAAATTTTCATGGATTTTTCATGCCAGTGGGCGAAATTACACATACTCCAGGAACTTCGCAATGCTACTGGCCAGCACTGAAATGTTCTGGATCAGTTCATTGTCCAATCATCGGGCACAAGAATACAGGGGACGTGATAAAGACGAGTAAACTCTTGTCAATGATCAATTTTCATTGGTAAGTTTGAACATAGCATCAATGGTTGGTGGTTGAATTAAAATTATTAATTTAAGTTAGTTGTTTAGAAGAAGAAGAAAAAAAAAAAATCAGTGATTCATTTATATTTATAAGAAATGAATTTTTTATTTAGTCGAAAATTCTCTAAACAATGTTATGGATCACAAAAGTCTAAATTCCTTAATAAATAAATTTGTATATAATAAAAAAATTATATTAAATTATTTTTTTTAATTATTTAAACAATTTGAAATTAAAATAAAAATGAAAATTCATGTTTTATTGTAAAATTAATTATAATTAATAACTAAAATATTATTATTAAATAAAGATAATTTTAAAATTTAAATTTTATATATATGGTTTTTATTTTATATTCATTTATATATATATAAGTTAATTAAGGTTATTTAGAATAATTGAGTGAAATGGTTGTTATTTTTTCCACTTAAATTTAAATGATCATTATTTGGCCATCCAAATTCAATCTTGTTAGTTATGTATTATTGAACTTGACAAAGGAGAGACAAAGAGATCATGTCTCAGTCTCCGAAACAACTATAACCAACAAAGTAGGTAACTGTACCAAAAAACATAAGAAATTTACATCAGTCTCCGTGCAGGGAGGTCATGTGAGTCTCAGAAACAACTATAACCAACAAGGTAAGTAACTGTACCAAAAGACCTGTATTCTCCACGCAGGGAAGCCTTATAGATCTCAAAAAACAAAATATAAAGTCCATGAAACAGCCCACGCTATTTTACTGTCAAAAGTTCTCTGAAGAGAGCTTGTAAAACCATAAAAACTGAAAATAAAATCCGCTGCCGACGAAAACCGGGATAAGCCAAAAATGATGAACAGGAACGCGTAAGGAAAAAATCAGAATGTTTATGTCCCCTGATATATAAAAAATACAACATTCTATAAGAATTATTAAATAAATAACATCAGAATTAAACAAAATATCCATAAAAATAATGCGAGAAACTTTTAAAAAGTTTTAAACATTAATACCTTTCCTAAAACATTTAAATCACAATAACCACATTGCTTGCACAAACCGATGTCTTTACCAACCACCTTCCTAAAAAGGATAAATAGAAGATAAACTTCAAATTTCATTAAAAAAATATTTTATTTATAAAAAAAGGGCGTAGAAGAATCAAAAGAGAAAGAAGAGGAAATAGAATGGGAAAAAGAAAAAGTTGAGCCAATACTAAAGGTTCACTCTGAATCTTTTAAATCTTATCCAGAGAATGTTCCAAATCCTCCCTCCCTCTCACGAAGTGAGGGAAATCTCATTGGGATCAGTGAACTCATAAGGTGGAAATGAGGGAAATCTCATTGGGATCATTGAACTCATGAGATAGAAATGAATACTCTTTTGGGCATCATTAACCAATATTAAAATATTAGTGAACTCATGAGTAAAATGAAAACTTTCTTTGAACTTATGAGGTAAAATGAAACTTTCTTTGAGCATTATTAAATAATGTTAAAAAAAATTAAAAGGGATTACAATTAACAATAATTATGTTATATTTTTTTAATTATTATATATATATATATATATAATATATATAATATATTTTTATTTTTGGTAGGTAAGCACTCAAGAGGATTTGAATTAGTGACCATATAGCAAGGAGTGCCTCCATTCACTGTCAATCCAAAGTCCGATGAGCATATTTTTTTCCTATAATCAATTTGTATATATCTATATATATATATATATATATATATATATATATTAATCAATTTGTAAGAATATAACTAATTTTTTTTTTAATTAATTTGTAAGAACATAAATATTTTTTGGTGTAATCAATTTATAAGAATATATTTTTTGTAACTAAGAATTAATGGGCACAAAAAAAAATATTGTAGAAAAGTTTACCTTTTCTCTTTTTACAATTTTAAGAGAGGGAAAATCTATAAGATTTTCAACAACACTGTTAAGTTCATTGTTATTTACATTACTAGGCTTTACAGAAAAAATTCCCCAATTTCAATTTAATATAGAACTTTATTACTTATGCATATCATATTTATGCCACTGGAATGTTTTGCTAAAAGATAAAAGTCGATCAGGGCCATCATAGAAGCATAGGAAACAAAATTTTCAGGAACAAGATATGGATCAGAAAGATAGACAGATAGTGAGGAGCCAAATACATATATATATACCGGTCCCATCACACATAAGGGTTAGGGGATGAACAACATACCTTTATGTCAAAGAAGAAGTCGATGATTCAAAAGAAAGCAAAAACCAGTTGGAAAACTAGGTACCTCGTAGGGTGAAATCTTCTATCAGATATATTGAGTCTTGTATTTGTACCTCCATTTTCCATGTACCAGGTTCTATTGCAAGGCCCTTCTTAGACAAGATGTCCGCATGAGAATTCAAAGACCTGTCCACATGGCTTGAAAAACGGATTGCTTGACCATAACATTTTTATCCTATTAATCCATCTAGAAAGTATGGGATTCTTGTTTATTAGCTTCCCTGAAGCCAATCCTATTATGTTTTTGGAATCCCCATATATCTGCAGCGTTTGTATATTCATGAAAGAGCTGAGCTGAAGAAGGCCCACCAAAGCCATTGCCTTAGCCTTATTGTTTATACCACGACCACCATGCTAATAGATGGAGTAATGAAGATCTTCAGACATCAATATAAAAACACCACATGCACACGCGCCTCTTTGTGTAGCTCCATCAAAAAATGCCCTTGGATAACCCATCAATTTCATTGTATGATTCCTTGGAATGTTAGATTTGCCTAAAGACAACTTTTTAGGAATGGAATAGTACATCAAAGTGATCATACTAACAAAGGAAAATTTATATCTTTCCCATCTTAGAATATCGCATTGTTCCTTCTCTTCCAAACTGTCCAGAAGACCAAAAGGGGAATTGATCTGTGAGAGACTTTTTGTGAGCTACACCAGCTTATAGCCACTTGGACATCTGAGTGATCCACCAGACGAATACCAAAGAAATCTGCAAGTTCCCTCCATAACTGATAAGTATATCTACAAGTAAGAAAAATATGATTGCTGCTATCTTCCCCATTTTTGCATAATAGGCATATACTAAGACCTGACCAATTCCTTTTTTGTAGATTTTCCCAAGTTAGGATCTTGTTATGAAATACAAGCCAGGAGAAATGTATGATTTTGTTTGGCACCCCAGTATTCCACAATGTTATGGGAAAGATGTGCTGAAAAGGGAGCGGAATAGACCTTGTCAGAACTAAATAGATATCTTTGACTTTTAATTCATCCCACCTCTTTATACCTCTCCATGTAAGATGATCCCTTCCTTCAGATTTGCATATGCCAGAGCCCCTGATATATATCATAATACTGGCCCACTGTTGTGCATAATCTTCGCTAAGGCTCAAAGATTGAAATTTCTTCCATATAGCAATGCCCCCCTGCCAGCCTTCAATTAGTTGATTCCAGGAAAAAATCCTGGATCTATGCAGAGCCATTATGATAGAATGTGGAATGATAAAATCCTCCCCTAGACCAGTGATATGATCATAACCTATAAACACATCTTTCCCATTTTGGACATCCATAATAAATTCTTGAGGAAGAAGGATTCTATTCTACGAAAACGTTTCTAGATTGTTGATCCCTGTAATTTTCCAATTGTGCCTTCTCTATACCAGAATGTAAGGTATTTATTCTTCATGTACTTCTTTCTAATAGTAGCACTCCAAAAATTGTCCCCATTAATGCTCCTCCAAATGGATCTACATAAGAGGGCCTTACCAAATTTCCTAATATTCATGATGCCCCATCCTCCTAGTACCTTAGGAAGGGAAATTTTTGAAAGACTGGTCAGATGATATTTGATTTTATGCTTTCCTCCTCCCCATATAAAATTTGCCA
The DNA here is from genome assembly GCA_000404065.3 of Pinus taeda. Lineage (NCBI taxonomy): Eukaryota > Viridiplantae > Streptophyta > Pinopsida > Pinales > Pinaceae > Pinus > Pinus taeda. The sequence goes on from APFE030795269.1 coordinate 27,662, forward strand.
TAAGCCTATTCAGATTAGCAATGATACCAAAGGGAAAATAGAATAAGTGGGCCCAATAAATAGTAATCTGGGCCAGAACCACTCTGCCTGCTATGGAAAGGCACTTGAACTGCCAACCTTCAATTCTTTTATAAAACCTATCAGATAACCACATCCAATCAACATTTTTGTAACCTGCAGGTCTGAGATGAAAACCCAGGTATTTAAAGCCCTCATTTAAAGGCTTAATTCCAATATTAAACAAAGCAGACAGAAAGTCCAATGATTCCCTATCTTCAACTTCAGAAAGAAAAGAAAAAGGAATATTTTGCTTCATTAATAAAGATTCCTGAAGCTTTTTTTGTTAAAATTGGCAACTAGGGCAAAACTTCATGTGGGACATCTTATTCATGGCTGATAATATTTTTATTAGATTCCTCTTGTCGAGAGGTGTAAGATTGATATAAAGATCATCCGATTCCGATAAGTATTCATGGAGATATGAATTTATTTTGATTATGGAATTATTATCAAGCTGACCTACAACTCATGTAGGCTCAGATGCCCAACATTCGCATCTATTCAAACACCAACAATGTGTATAAATATAGGAGGACTTTTCCTCATTTGGACTCACTCATCTCATCACATCTCTCTCTCTACTGCGTAGAAAAGAGTTGCTTCTCTACTGCGTAGAAAAGGGTCTCTCCCTCACACATGTGAAGCCGGAAGCTGCTGAAACTGAAGCTGCAATTGCAAAAGTAAAGTTTGACTTGTGTGGACTAGAAGATCTCCTCATCTGAACTGCATTGTAGGTTCATATGAACCTCCTCTAAACGCCGCAACTTTTAGTGGTGGAATCAAGTCAATCCGATGGACGATTTGCAAAATATCGACTGCCCTAATTTGAAAGAAGCTACTGAAACTTAAGTTGCAACTGCAGAAGTGAAGTTTGACCTACGTGAACTAGAATATCTACTAATCTAAATTGCGCTGTAGGTTCATCTGAACTTCCTCTGGAAGCTGCAACTTTTGGTGGTGGAATCAAGCCAATCCGATGGTCGGTTTGTGAGATATCGTCTGCCCTAGTTTGATGATGAAGCTGCTAATGCTGATGTTGTTGATCTAGGGTTTTCTACTACTGATATAAATAAGATTTATTGTACTATTTCTCTCTGCTAAATTATTGAAGATAAAAGAAGATTTGATCAAAGGGTTTCCCCACACATTGTGGGGTTTGTCCCTGGCTAGCCACCACATCTTGTGTCTCTTGTCTTGGCTTGTTTTTTGTCGATCGTTTAATGTTCTATCTACACTTTACTTTAAGTACATGTGATTGCTAATCTGTGGAATATAATAAGAAAAAGAAGTAAATTGTTATAAGCATAGAACATACCATAACTAAACATGGTATCGGAGCTAAGGTGAAGACAAAGCCCGAGCAAGAGCAAGAGCAATCACCGAAGAGAAGACTGGCAAGGCTATCCTAAAAGAACTATGGGGTCCTCAACACTCTTTCCTGCCGAAGACAAGCTCTGTGAGAAAGTTGACTATCACGGATGGAAGATGTCTATCGATCTAACCCTTGAGGATCAAGGAGTGTTGGACCATGTAAGAGGCAATATTGTTGAGCCTCCGTCAAATGTGTCCACTGCTGCCTAGAACAAATGGAAAAATGGAGAAGTCAAAACATAGAAGATCATCTGGGACTCTATCGACAAGCACTTGGTGGCCTACATCTATGAACTGGACACCTCCAAGGAAATCTACGATAGAGTGGTGAGTTTATTTAAAGTTAATGATGCAAATCAAGTTTTGTTTCTTAGAAATAAGCTGAGGGAAATCAAGAAGGGTAAAAATGAGAGTATGCAAGCATACTTCTTAAGAATCACCGAGATCAAGAACGATCTCCTATATATTGGGGAAACTATTACTGATAGGGAAATGGCACTCACAGCTCTTGGAGGATTACCATCCGAATGATACGTGTTCAAGACTACTCTTCTGAACAATAATATAATTCCTGGTTTCAAGGAATTAATGGCTAGATGCATTCAAGAAGAAATAAGGGTAGAAGAGCAATAAATGCCCATGCCTAAAGGTCCTCCTGCTACCTTTTCTTCTCATTCTAAGAAAAGAAATAATTCCGGGACTAAATCAAAAGGAAAGGCTGGACCTGAGGGTGGAAGAAAAGGATGATGTTAAATTTGTGTTAAAGCAGGTCACTATGCAAGAGAGTGTCTTGATAAAAAGGACTCACATCGGGACGATGATCAAAATCCCTCTGATGGCAATCAAAGGAATGACAAATTCAATAGCAAAGGTAAGAGGAGAGCTCAAGGAAGAGGACAAGAATTCAATAAGGCTAGAAATTCCAGGATGTATTAAATGCACCTGACCTCTGAAAGAACCTGGTGTCCATCTCGACAATGGAAGACAAAGGCTACAAGGTAACCTTCAACGATGGCAAGATACGTGTATCGAAAAATAATGTTAAATATGCCTTTACTCTTGGGTTTCATGTTGATTCATTATATCAGGTCAATGGAAGTCCGCTAGGTGTCATTTCTTATAACACATCTCTTTAGTCTAAACTTTGGCATTGGAGGTTTGCCCACCTTCATTATAAAGCTCTACTTGGTGTAAGACAAATGGTGACAGGGATGCCCGAATTCTGAGTAGAGAAAGAAGGTGTATGTCCAGGATGTGCCGAAGGAAAGCTAAAAAGGGGACCATTCCCCTCAAGTCAAAGCAAGACCTCTGATATATTACAGTTGGTTCACTCAGGCATACCTAAGGTTGGCATTAAGAGGGAGAATACTACACCACATACTCTAGAGCAGAATGGTGTGGCACCATACGATTGTGGAAGCTGTCTCTATGGGTAGATGATGTAACAATGCCTGATGTGGAGGAACCCATGGATCCTATTTATCCACCTGAGCCTCCCTCTTCTAGGAATAGGCCTTCATGGCTTAGGGGGATACTTGATGATGCTGAAAGACATGCTGCACCTCGAGGAACCTTCTGTGAAAGTAAGAAACCCAACAGGTATAAGGGATACCTAACCAGTATGAGCACAATCATACAAAATGAGCCTTCATCATTCTCAGATGTCGTCAAGCATCAAGTATGGAAGGATGCTATGACCATTATGGAGAATGATGTCTGGAAAGTAGTTCCCAGACCCGAGGACAAGACAATTGTCACTTCTAAATGTCTTTATAAGATAAAGCATGCAACAGATGGAGGTACGGAAAAGTATAAGGCTTGTTTTGTTGTTTGTGGTTTCTCCCAGAAGGAAGGTATAAACTATGATATTTGCAACTGTTGCTAGATATACGACCATTCGCTTGATCATAGCCCTTGTGGCTTCACAAGGATGGAATCTACATCAGATGGATGTCAAGACTGCATTCTTGCACGGTTCAATCAAAGAAGAGGTCTATGCAGAGCAACCCAAAGGATTTGAGATTTATGATTGAAAATCTCATGTATGCAGGTTGAAGAAGGTTCTCTATGGGCTGAAGCAAGCACCCTGAGCATGGTATGAGAGGATCGATAGCTACTTGATGAAGCTGGGCTTCACTAGGAGTGAAGCCGATCCTAAACTTTACTTTAAGGTTGAAGATGACAAACCTCTTAGACTGGTGCTATACATGGATGACCTCTTTCTAATAGGTGCATACCCTCTTATTCACAAATGTAAGAGTTGGCTTCTGAATTTGAAATGAAGAACCAAGGACTTGAAGTGTGGTAGAAGCCAAGGGAAATTTTCCTATCTCAAGGAAAATATGTGGTGAAGATTCTGAAAAGATTTGGTATGATGGACTGCAAGCCTATGACTACCTCGAGGATCATAACATTCGGAAGTTATATGGTAGTGATGTCGAACCAGATTTGGGAAATTCCTCTGAGTTTCAAAAATTCATTCACGTTGATGTTCTTGGTGAACCTCCATCCGAACATATGTTTTGTAGTTAGCATTTTGAGCTCATATTTGGTTGAGCCTCACTGGATTGGTGCCAAAAATCTTCTGAGATCTCTTTAGGACACAATCTGATTAGGCAGGTAGTGTGGAGGATCACTGGAGCACTTTTAGTGCTATTTCTCTGTGGATTCTGCTTCGATATAATGGATGAGCAAGAAGCAAAAGTCGGTTTCCATAAGCACCACCGAGACTGGATACATATCTACGAGTATGATCTCCTATGAAGCTGCCTGGTTGGGGAAGCTCTTCAGTGAGCTATTTGAACACATACCACTGTGATTCTCTGTAACAACCAAAGGTGGGATTCAATTATTGAGGAATCCCATATTCGTCGATTGCTCCAGTAGATAGACATCATTTGGGATATGGTAAGTCGATGAGAAAGGAGGCTCCATCACATTAAGATGGTGTACAGGTCGATACACCTTTTCAAAGCCCCGAGGAAAGATTTAATCTGTTATTTTCCCAAACGATTAGGAGTCATCAAGAAACCCTTATACAAGGGTCCTGCATGTTGCATACATTGAGCTCTGGGAGCTCTGATTGGAGCAACATATGACCACATGGTGACTCACCCTCCCCTGATGGTGCGCACTAGAACAAGATGATTCGCTCTCTTGTGGGACAAGATAATTCATTTTCTTGTGGAACATGATGATTTTCTCTCCTGTGTAGCAGGATGATTAGTTCTCCTATGAGACCTGGATTGATGTGTTCTCCATGGCGATTGTAGCAGGATTGATGTGTTCTCCTGTGAGGCCTAGATTGATGTGTTCTCCATGGTGATTATAGCAGGATTGATGTGTTCTCCTGTGAGGCCTAGATTGATGTGTTCTCCACGGCGATTGTAGAAGGATTGATGTGTTCTCCTATGAGGCCTGGATTAATGTGTTCTCCATGGTGGCCTGGATTGATGTGTTCTCCATGGCGATTGTAGCAGGATTGACGTGTTCTCCTGTGAGGACAAGATTGATTAGTTCTCCTATCGAGGCATCCTACCCATGCAGTCTGGGACTCATGGGAAGTACCTCTCATCTAATCAATGAGCAGGGAAATGAAGTTAGGGACCATAGTAGTACCGATGGATGCATCGTTGTATCTACCGTACTCCCTATGCTAGGATGACATCCATTGATCTGGGATCAAGTATACTAGTTTGGGACCAGTAGTAGGAGTTGTACCATACTATGACATTGACTTCGGGTCGGTTGAGACTGGTCTGAGACCAGTGGTACATACTCTGAGACTGACTTCGTGTCAATGCAGTACTGGTCTGGGACCAGTGAAAGTGGTACATACTATGACGCTGACTTCAGGTTGGTTAAGACTGGTCTGGGACCAGTGGTACACTCTCTGAGACTGCGATACTGGCCTAGGACTAGTGGTAGGAGTGGTACTTACTATGAAGCTAACTTCGGGTCGGTTGAGACTGGTCTAGGACCAGTGATACACACTCTAAGACTGACTTTGAGTCAGTGGAGGATGATACTGGTTTGGGACCAGTGGAGTTGTACTCACTATGACGTTGACTTCGAGTTGGTTGAGACTGGTCTAGGACCAGTGCTACATACTCTGAGACTGACTTTGAGTCAGTATGATACATCCTCGATCATTTCTTCTTCTTCATAATTCAGACAAAAGCAGAGCAGAACAGAACAATGCAAGAGCAGAGCTGAACAGAGCAGAACAATACAGATCAGTACAAGGCAGAACAAGACAAAGCAGAACAGGAAAAATAGAGCAGAGTAAGGAAAGGGTCAGGCTGTACAAGGCAGTGCATTTCATGGATGAATAGTAACGACCAATAGACAGATTGCAGATGAAGTTCTCCCTAGTTGAGAGGGAGTGTTAAAATTGGCAACTAGGGAAAAAATTCATATGTGTCATCTTATTCATGGATGATAATATTTTTATTAGATTCCTCTCATCGAGAGGTGTAAGATTGATATAAATATCATCTGATTCTGATAAGTATTCATGGAGATATGAATTTATTTTGATTATGGAATTATTATCAAGTCGACCTACAACTTATGTAGGCTCAGAAGCCCAACAGTCGCATCTATTCAACACCAACAATGTGTATAAATACAGAGGAATTTTCCTCATTTGGACTTACTCATCTCATCACATCTCTCTCTCTCTCTAATGCGTAGAAAAGAGTCTCTTCTCTACTACGCAGAAAAGGGTCTCTCCCTCACACATGTGAAGCCGAAAGCTACTGAAACTGAAGCTACAACTGCAGAAGTAAAGTTTGACTTGTGTGGACTAGGAGATCTCCACATCTGAACTGTGTTGTAGGTTCATCTAAACCTCGTTTGAAAGCCACAACTTTTGGTGGTGGAATCAAGTCAATTGGACGGACGGTTTGCAAGATATCGACTGCCCTAGTTTGAAGGAAGCTGCTGAAACTGAAGTTGCAACTGCAGAAGTGAAGTTTGACCTACGTGGACTAGAATATCTCCTCATCTAAACTACGTTGTAGGTTCATCTGAACCTCCTCCGGAATCTGCAACTTTTGGTGGTGGTATCAAGCCGATCCGACGGTCGGTTCGTGAGATATTGTCTACCCTGGTTTGATGATGAAGCCAATAATGCTGATGCTGTTGATCTAGGGTTTGCTACTGCTGATGTAAATCAGATTTATTGTACTATTTCTCTCTACTAAATTATTGAAGATAAAAGACGATTTGATCAAAGGGTTTCCTCACACATTGTTGGGTTTGTCCCTGGCTAGCCGCCACACCTTGTGTCTCTTGCCTTGGCTTGTTTTTTGCCGATCATTTAATGTTCTAGCTACACTTTACTTTATGTACATGTGATTTCTAATCTGTGGAATATAATAAGAAAAAGAAGTAAACTGTTATAAGCATAGAACATACCATAACTAAACATTTTTGAAAATTTCTAAGAATGCCATGAATGCATTGCCAAGAAAGTCTACATATCATACCAAAAATCATGATATCATCAACAAATACGCTGTGGGAGATAAAGGAACCATGACATATCCTAATTGGTCTATATTTGTTTTCTTTGACCACACCATTGATATGTAGACTTAGTGAATCCATTGCAAGAATGAACATAAGTGGAGACAAGGAACAACCCTGTCGAAGACCCCTAGCAGCTGCAAAAAAGTTTGTAGGTAGACCATTTATGAGGACAACAAAATTGACATTCTCCACACAGGCCATGATCCATTCAATGCATTTATTTTTTAGGCCAATCTTACAAAGAATGCATCTTAGAAACCCCCAATCTAGGCTATCATATGCTTTCTTCAAATCCAATTGCAGGATGACCACATCCAGCTTTTTGAAATGTAAGGAATGTAAACAATCTTGAGTATTGGCTACAACCTCTATGATATTCCTATTCTTGAGAAAGCCATGCTGTTCTAAAGAAATATAATTTTACAGGATGCCTCAGATTCTATTAGCAATTATTTTAGAGGATATTTTATAGATAGCATTACAAAGGGAGATTGGTCTAAAGTCTGAGAATGCAGTTGTTTTCTTCTTTTGGGGAATAAGAGAAATATAGGTAGACGTGAAATGGGGATGGAAACACCCCCTCATCCGTGATTCTTCCACCATTGCCAGGATGTATTTCTTAAGAAGATCAAAGAAGTGGATATAAAATTCAATAGTCTAGCCATAAGGGCCATGACTTTTATCTCTTTTGAAGGATTTCATAACTTCAAAAAGTTCATTCTCAGATACAAGCTAGAAAAAGGTATTGTTTTGTTCATCTTCAAACATAGTAGGGAAAGGAGCAATTCCCCATAAGATATCCTCGTTGTTAATATTATCATTCCTTTTATAGAAATTTCCAAAGTATGACATTGCTTCCTTTGAAATTTCCTCTTGTGAGAAAAGCTTGATTCCACTATCAGACTAGATTTCCCAAATAGAGTTGATTTCCCTCATATTGTTCACGAATCTATGGAAAAACTTTGTGTTACTGTCACCCTCTTTTAGCCATAACACCCTACTCTTCAACCTCCAAGTGGCTTCCTCAATTGTAAGTAATTTTTTCCTTTTCTTTTCCAATTCATGTATTTTATTACGGACCAAAAAAGAGATATTTCCTTCTTTTAGTTTTCCAGCTAAAACATCCAAACTAGCTTGAAGCTCTTTCAAAGCAGCTCTATTTGCTTTTAGCTTTTTTCTCTACCATGCCTTGACCTTCACCTTTAATTCACGCAAATTGTCCAGAAGGTGTTGTGAAGGAGATATAATCTCCTTTGAACAACTAACAAACCAATTTTTTTTGACAAGGTCATTAAATTCCTCATCCTCTAGTCAAATTCTATTGAATTTATATGGAAGACCTTTCTTATATCCTCTTTTACCCCATTTTAAGGATATTGGTCTATGATTAGATATGAAACTATTAATAATATGGGATATAGGCCTGCCCATACGAACCAACAGATTGTTAGAGATCAAAAACCTGTCCAATCTTTTAGCCAGATAGGATGTACCAATTCTTCCATTATCCCATGTGGGCCCCATGGATTGGGGAGATATATCTATCATATTGTGATGTAAAATGGCCTCTTTAATGCAATTAGCTAATGGTTCCACCTTCCTACCCCCTCCCCATACTTCGTCACCACATAAAGTACAGTGTAAGTCGCCACCAATAAGAAGATATTCTAGTTCCAAAAATTCCGAGGACAAAAACCTATTCCAGAAAGGTCGTCAATCCTTATATGGGGCATATATATTTAAGATATGTATAGATCCAGAAAGACCTCGAATGTTTTCAAGCAAAAGAATTCTGGCAAAACATTTGAATGCCTTCGTCGCTATCCATGTAGGGTTCCATAGGATAACAAGACCCCTCGATAGACCATTTGCATCAGTAGCCACTATATGCCATTAAGAAAACATACGACAAAAGTATCTCATAGAGTCTTCAACAGAATGCATTGTTTCTTGAATTAGTATAATATTGGGATGATTGGAAGAAAGAATCTCCTTTAGGGCAAGGAATTTCTGGGCCGCCCCCAGACCCCTTATATTCATTGAGATGATGTTAGTCATGATTGACCGTAACTGGCCATTCTTGCTCCAAGGGGCCCATTTTCAGAGAGGTCAATTATCGGAATATCAATCAAGGTATGGTCTAAGTTCCTAGAAGAAGCTTCAGTTCTACCTCGGAAGTGTCTTGTGCCTCTGTTGTGTTTTCTCCTGGCTGTAATGGTCTGAGAAGAATTTGGATTGATATGGGGTGAAGAGGCAGATCTCGGTTTATCTATAGCGAGAGGAGATAGAGCGAGATATTTTTTCAAGAAGCATATCCAAATCACTTCCTATAGAGTTTGTAGGAGAAGTAATCGAGGAGTTTGGAGGGTTTACAGAAAGGCATGGTAGATTCCCTGACTTCCAAACAAGACTAGAACCCTTCCCAGAAGCAGATAGCGGAGACTTATCAGAAACAATCCCTTTCCCTTTAGAGAGAGAGGAAGGCTTATTAGGAGAGGGGGTAGTTGATGGGACATAAGTAATGTGAGATATAGATGGTAAATTTGTTCCAGGATGAGGAATTTGTGGAGGCAAAGGAACTTCACTACAGGGGAGAGGTTTAGGGGGAAGGGATGAAATCGGGGGGTCAGAATCGAAACCATGTGAAGAAAACTTTCTAGGCGAATAGGATGTAGATCAATGATACGTCCTAGGTAAATCACATACCTTTATCCAAAAGATTTGAAATTATGTAAGTTGCATGATTGTTTAATAGGTTCATAGTATAAGAGAACATGATAGTTTTAATAAGTAGCATATCCCTAAGGCAAGAGGAAGGGAAAGTTGAAGTGATTTGGGGTTTTTATGTTGTTTTAAGATTGTGGGATTCTTTTTACGAATTGAAGATGAATACTTTACAAGGTTAATCTTCATCCCACACTGTTAAGAGGATAAATCGTTCTTGCTGACAAGACCAATCTCCCTAGTATCAATCGATATCTAGCAACAAGCAGGACAAGCAAATCTACTTTTCTCTAAACATATATCGATTCATTCATAAAAACTAAGAGGTGTTTTAGACCCTACCTTAAGTCCAACGCTAGTTTGTGGTAGCTTTGCTCCAACAGCTTCAAAGAGTTTCTTTTTAAATAACCTTCAAACACAAACAAGCACACATCAAATAACACCTACATAGCTAATATACTAAAACATGTTCATCATAGTGATAAAGGAGTCTATGAAATAAACCATTAAACATAGCTTATTGAGAAAAATAAACTTGATTGTATTAACTTTGAGAAAGAATAACTTTACAACCTTGGTGCCTTGATGCTGTACAAGCTCTTCCCAAGGTCCAGGGAGGAATCTCCTCTACTTTGACAAGCCTCACTCTCTCCCCAATGAGATCAAAAGGTATGTGATCTTTCCTCTCAAAAGTTCAATTAGGAAGACTAAGTTCCAGCAGCATATACCCTCAAAAATATTCAGCTTTCAACCTCTCAAGTAACCAGCCCAAAGCTTCATTTTATAGTGCAAGGGAAGGAAGTTACAGGTCCACCATTGAAGGGATAGAGTCCTTCTTCAAGGGGATAAGCTTCTCACATCAAGGGGTTAGCTCCTTAAGGAATGGGATGCATGCACCCTCAAGGAGTGAACTTGCCAGTTCAAGATTCCCTCTAGAAGCTTCCAGAATTGACTCAAAGTGAGTTTTTTAGAATAAAATTGCGCCTTTTTAACTTTTATAGGGGTTCACGCTCATATATGCAGATATAGAGCAGTCAGGTGCGCAGGGGACATGACCAATGAGTGTGGCACCGCATGTAATACTAAGAGAAAGTGCGAAACCAGAGTTTTAGAGATTTTTAAGGACTTTCTCTCATTTTTAAAGCTTGACATGCAGAGTTGAGGTTTAAGACTTGCAAAGGAGGTATGTATGAGTTGTGATAGACTCATATTGGTTACAGAAAGTCATGGTGACAATTTTTCGTGTAACAGATTGCCCCTTAAAGCACGAAGTCTGTAATAGATGAGGATGGTTTTTGTCATCTGTGAAGAGTGAAGTGCTTTATCATTTCAAGGATCTTCCTATGGATACCCCGGTTGGAATCTGTAAAAACATTCAATGCAATATATATATATATGATCATATCATCACTGAGGTAGGCATTCCCATACTCAGATCAAAACTGACTAGAAAATATCTAAACTGCTCTGATACATGAATGATTTTGTAATACATCACAAGTATAGACATATGTAGACACAGTATGGGCGCAGCCATCTGTTTATGAATAGTCCACTGGATAATGAATAACAAAATTCCTTGCAGCCTGGATGGTGGAAACTAGATCCAGGGTCTTCATTTCTACTTCCCGAACTAGTACGATTCTATCCATGTGAATGAATGTGTCGAAGTCGAACATGGTAGAAACCACTTGATTACTAGTCAATGATGTAAATTGTTAACAAGAGTGAGAGGAACCACCATTAATGTCAATGGCCCTCAAAGTACTCAGCACAATCTATGAAATGTGAATGAATGAGTCGATGTCAAACACGTCACAGAATCCTTTGATCGAAGGTCAATGATGCAACATGTCGTCAAAAGCGAGAAACCTGCCATTGAGACATGCAGATTCCAAGGTACTGATAATTTCTAGATCATCTTTCTAGATAATGAGTCGGAGTCGATAGAAAGGGATTCGTCATAGGCAAGCCCACAACACGAAATCATAGATCAAGTTTGAAGAAATATATTTGGCAAGGACTAACTCAGGGATGGTCAAGATGGATGATAGATATTTTGAAAATGAGTGGTTTATTTGAACTGACCTCTTGAACACATAACAACACTGTAGATGGTTTGGTTACAATTGACCCAAAGCTAATACTCAGAAACTGGCTGAAGACTTTAAAATAAGGTTTGATTAACTATTAGGCAAAGGATTTCCCAACCCAGGTGAACAAAAGTGTCGTGTTCAAGAGCGGTTGACTGCTTTTCAGAAGACAAAGTATAACAATCAGGTTCATTTTTCTCTCTTTTCCCCCACCATTTCTGGCAAGTACCTCTTTATTTTTGACAAGCTTGAGGAGGATAACATTTGCTTGATTATAAGCTCATCCTTCAGATGAATCCAACTTAGTTTAAGAT
>APFE030795269.1:49750-60151 GCA_000404065.3 Pinus taeda
TGTTTTTTATTAACAGGAACAATATTTGATACCCAATCCGTTAAAGGAATCAGATATATAAAACCTACTTTAAGTAATTTCTCAACTTCAGCTTTAATAGCACCAGCTTTTCTTGGGTGTATATGATGCAAACGTTGCCGGATGGGTTTAGCATCCGAGTAAGTTTTGATTTCATGGACAACAATTGATGGATCGATTCCTGGCATTTCTTCGTATGACCAGGCAAACACGTCGCAGAATTCTTGAAATAGGGCTTTATAAGTTTGGATTTCTTAGAATTCTTGAAATAGGGCTTTATAAGTTTGGATTTCTTCGTCCGTACAAGAAGCACCTATATGAATGTTTTCAATAATTCCGGGTTTCACTGAAATGTAAATAGGAATAGTTTGAGAAATGTTTCCCAAATTCAACTCGGAATCAAGATGTTTCAATGGATTCTGTGATTCCTTGACATAATCAATGGTAAAAATAGATGAGAAATCATTTTCAAAATGATCAAGCTCAGGTAAAAACGAAGATCGATGATGAAGATCTTCCCATGGTAAATCATTAACTGATAAAATCTCATGAATCTGCTCATCAGTATGAATAGGTTCAGAAAAATCTATTCACTCTGAGGTTGAGATTGAAAGTGAATCCCCATGGACCACATTCATTGGATCAATTTCGATTGAACTATAGCCGGAAAACGATTGTACCGCCTGATATGCAATTTCAAATGGACTCAAGGGCATGACATCACCAAATGTGTCAACCTCGGAATCAGAAGGTACGATCCAAGGATCATCAAGAACAATAGTGCTGACGAAATCATGTGAATGGTTGCAAAGGAAGGCGATACGTTCGGAGGGGGGAAGGAAAAAGTTCCTAGTAAACCAGAATCTTTAATTAATCCCACCCCAACATCCTTATAAGGGATAGTTGTTTTACTGACATGTTGGATACTCTCAGAAGAGGCTGGGTCGGATGAAAAATAATTCAACTGATCTATTGTAACAATATTTCCATTATGAGGGAATTTAATAAGCCAAAAGACCGAAGAAACAACAACAGTCATAGCGTAAGACCAACTACGACCCAAAAGAAGGTTGTAATCTAGAGGGGCATCAACCAACTCTACATCTAGATTAACAGTTTTGCCTTCTACCCCTATAGGTAAATCTTGCAGAATTCCATAAGGATGAAACCCTCGGCCATCAAAGGCCTTCAAAATCATTGGGGATTGGTTAAGTGTCGGAGAACCAAGCGATTTCCAACACGAAATCAACATAATACACGTTGAAGCTCCCTCATCAATTACAGTCCGAAAGCAAGACCTGTTTTTGACTAACACTGGGATATGGAAAGCCATTTGATGAGGTAAGCGAGGTGTACTATTTTCTAAATCGAAGATCATAAGATTGGAATCCTGAACATCAATGGCTCCTATAGCAGACAAAAGAAATTTACATTATGCCAGACATGATTGCAGCACCTCCAAAGCCGACATTGCTGAAGGGGATATAGCTAAATCTTCAACAATGTTATAGTTATGAGCAGCTCTCGCATGTGGATTGAAAGCTGACTTCCGAAGTATACCTTTAGCAGGCGGTTTGATTACTAAGTCTGGATTAGGTTTCTCGATCTGTAACGGATCGGAACCAGGAGGAGTTGAAGTTGATGGGTTGGAACTAGATGCTTATGGTTCCTTACAACTAACAGGATTCTTACTTCCATAATATTGCGATCGCATCGCAATCCTGACATGGGAAATCATCATAATTGGTTCTTCTGAGGCATTTGAGGAAGAACCTATCATCTTACTATCTTGACTAGGAAAAGGATCCTTCAAGACAGCGGGCATTTGATAACCTTTGACGATTTTTGAAACCTCAACTCGATGTAGACAATCTCTTGTAAAGTTCTCCTCATCACAGATGAGACAAGGATAGCGAGGTTTACGTTTCTCGTCAGTAGATTCAGTTTTTTCTGGTTTCTCTTTAGCATTTTGTTTATTTTTCTTCTTCCCTTTCTTTTTACCGCCGGATTTAGATTTAGCCGTAGAAGATTCTACAACATGAATATCGGCAGGAACTTCAGCGGAAGCTTCTCCTGTCGGGGAATCTGGTAAAGTTATAATAGGAGAAGAATTCTTTGCAGATTTCTTCTTACTTTTGGTTTTAATTGAACCAATCATACCATCAGCGGCATGAGATCTTGAAGGAGTTGCCATTATTTGATTTTGTTTGGAAAGATCGGGGATTTTTTCGTGTAAAGTACCCCACTGTGTATAAACTAAGTCAAGGTACTAAGATTGAGCAATTACTTTCTCTTTAGTAACTACTCCAGCCTTAGCTACATCTTCAGTGATTTTTGGTAACAAGGATTTAACAAACCATTCTGCCAAAATTTGATCCGGGATATAAACTTTCACTAAACGTCGTCGACGTCGCCATTCATGAATATGGTCTGAGATATATGTAGACATCGACTATTTTAATGAAGTTAATAATTTCGTGCCATTGCCATATCTAACCAGCAACTGAAAATGAGTTAAGAACGAAGTAGCTAACTGACTAAAATTATAAAAAGAGATTCATGGCAACTGAATGTACCACTTAGCCACGAGACCAATTAGAGTGCGTTGAAAATGCCTTAAGTGAATTGAATCATCTATAATGGAATTTGATGCACACCAGAGGTGATAAGTCATCACATGGTTTGATGGATCCTCTCCAGGTTTACCCTCAAACTTTGGAATATCACTTGGCAACTTAATGGGCATTGGTGGCCAATACGGAAGATAATATATTGGGTCATTCGTAAGGCGCGACAAGTCAGGTAAATCCAAAGTTGCAATGAATGGTAACTGACGGTTAGGGTCTCGAAAACCTTGGGACACAAGACCAGCTCTAGGAGGAGGATATCTAGGATAACCTAGAATTGGATTTGCATTTGGAATATTATATCCTCCCAGAAAACTAGGATTAACCGGACCAAACTGAAGTTGTTGAGATTGAGGTTGTTGATATGTATACCCAGGGTATGGTTGATACTGATAAACTGGGGCTTGCACAAAAAGACCGTATTGATATTGCCCCTGGTATGATTGATAAGTAAATTGAGGTTGACTTGTGACAACCGTACTTGGACCAGGTTGTCCTACAAGCATCTGAACCGAAGTCTGAATTGTAGGTCCGAACTGGGGCACAGAGGTATGAGGAGTTGATACAGGAAAAGTAGAAACCGGAGCTGTCGATACTCTAGAAATAGGTGGGGTAGATTGAACAGAAGCTGCAGTAGTTGCAGCAGTCGATTGAGGCGGAGTTCGAGGCGAACTAGGCCCAGGCTGATGAGATACACCAGGTGCAAAAGTTGGAATAATAGATTGGACGGGTTGCTGGGTTGAACCAGAAACCATAGGTTGTCCAGTTTGAGATGACGACTGCACATTAGGCTGCAAAATCTGTTGAGGTTGAGATTCCCACACCATACTCATTCCGGGGTAAGGACCCATAATAGGTTGAGCATATTGAGGACCATAACCAGGTTGAGTGTAGGACTGATAATTGAAAGGTACATTTCCAGTTCCTTGAACAAATGATTGACCAGAAGGTGGTTGGAAACCTTGATATTGATACTGACCTTGAGGTTGATAACCTGGAGGTGCATATTGAAACTGGGGTTGACCTTGAGGTATATACTGATACTGAGGTTGACCTTGAGGCATATACTGAGTCTGAGGTTGACCTTGAGGCATAAATTGAGTCTGGGGTTGACCTTGAGGCATGTACTGTCCCTGAGGTATGTACTGACCTTGAGGTTGCCCCCCAGGCGGAATTTGACTACCTTGAGGTTGCCCCCCAGGTGGTATTTGACTGCCTTGAGATTGCCCCCCAGGTGGAAACTGATTACCTTGAGGCTGCCCCGCAAGTGGAATCTGACTACCTTGAGGTTGCGGATTTGGAATAGCACCAGACATCATAAGAATTTCTTCTACACTCAACGGTGGAGTTATGTTATAACTAGTAGATATCCCATGTTCGATGGGTTGAGGAGATGCTCCAGAAAAAGTACCAGAAACTGGCTGATACCCAGACGGAACAGAAGGACCATCGTATAAAAATGTTTCCGGATTTTAAGAAAACATGGATGACCGATTTGACATATTCGAAGGAGGATAATAACCTCTGGGCGTTAGATGAAAAGGAATACGAGGTGGTGAAGCAGCGAGACCCAGATTTTCTAAAAAGTTCGTCAAAGATACGTACCAAGTGTCACTTCGAAAAGGACTGTAAAAGATAGATTCACGCTTCCTAAGTTCTATAGTTGGTTGATTTTCACAGGGAGTTATATCCTCGTCCGGAATAACGAGTTCTTCAATGGAAATGAGTCCAGACGGAAGATTTTGGGTAATAACACTTCCTACCCTGGGTGAACCAAGAGCACTAGAAATTGGAGAAGCAAATCCCGAGGATGGAGTAGCAGTGAGTTCAGTTTCGGATTTAGAAATTTCAGGTTCCTCAGCGAATTCACCAGTAGAAGAAACACTACCAGCAAGCTTGGAAACCGAAAGTGGCTTAGAAATATACTCTGTTGTTGTAACTTGATAATGAGGGTGAATAACCAAAGATGATTCTCCGGCCTCTGGTGACCTAACTCTACTTTCACTAGGTGTGACAAGAGCTCTTAGCCCTTCAAGTTGACTTGGTGTATATTTGGGAGGCTTCCCCTGAAGTCTACGAGATTGTCTCGGTAATTCAGCCACGATTAATTAATTAATTACTTCACACGAAAACAAAGAAAATCTCAAGAAAAACGACCTAAAGTCTCTAAAGAACCAAACAATTGAATCACACACCTAACAATCTAAGATTTCAAACCACACATAAACAATATTTTTCCGTACCGAAAACACTAGTTGGTGATGAAATCCAACCTTGCAGAATTCAATACAAAAAGGCGGTTGGAACAGTTACCCCGAAAACCTGCTTAATGAACAGATTGGCACAAGTTTCTCCACAAAACCATCTTGAGTGAAGATAAACCCCCAGAAAGTCCAAGTGAGTCTAGTCGACGTCTGCTCCAGGTACAGTGGGATCTTATCTCCACCGTCACCTTAGGAAGAATCCTAAAGATTATAGCCACTAAGGTTACCAAAGGAATCAAATATACCTAGAGGAACAACCTACGATCCGATACGCACGCAAGGGCAGAGTAACAAAGCTCAATCCCCTTGAAGGCTCCTTGACATCATCCAAGGTTTACCAACAAGTGACCCCAGGCTCCTCGACAATGGTCAATCTGAGGTTTACCGTTTTTAATACATGAATATCTTCTATCGTTCCCAATGAGGAAGGATTGATTACCTCACTGGTTCGGATATGATCTTGTGCTTCTCCTTTAAGAGGAGCTTTCCCAGAGCATAGATGTAACAATTGGATTTTCTTCCTACCGCAAGATCAACTACTTGTTTGTTTAAACTATCTTGGAGAGTTAATACTTCCCTACTCCAAGATACTACCTTAGCTATGTTTGGGAATAAGAGCCTGGAAATAAAAATGTTGCAGATGATTTCATTATTGCATTAATTTTATTGGTTGTTTTTTAATCAAAAGTATGGAGATAAACTTTTATGTGAAGGTCTCGTATTCCAAAATGTAAAAAATGACCTAGACAATCAATTCTTTTTTCCTTTCATTGTACTTCTAGCTAATGGAAAGTTGGAAATGGAAAGAGAAGTGTTTTCCTTTTTCAATATCTCAAACAAAGCTACTAATATGCTCACGGGAATAAACCCCATTTCGTTTCAATATTCAAAACTTAGAAAAACAATTTTTCAAAAGAGAAACTAGAATTCCTAGAAAACATACTCAAAACTATGAAAAATCTAATCTTGAGATCTAACTAATTGAAATAAAAGCTTCAAATGTTTTTGAGGATGTTTTTACTTAGCTATTCAACAAACTAAGGATTAATTCGTTCAGCAAGACAAATCAACCAAAAACACCCAGCTATGTTTTTATAAAAAATGAAATTCACAACTTATGACCAAGTTCATTCAAAGTTTTGCAAAAGAGAAACAAAATTGATTTCTCACCAAAGGGAGATTTCACAAACCAGCCAGACTTATCAAGAATACAAAAGATTCCAGGGTGATCTAAGGTCTCTTAGGCTTCTAAGCTTCAATTCACTTCAACAGACTGAGTGAAGACCAAACCAAGCATGCAAAAACCTCTAAAAATTCATCCAAAACACAACACTAATGGAACTTACTTATGAGAGACTGTTTACAAGATATATGTAGATCTGGGTAGAGGATAAAAGTAACAAAGAAAACCTAAACTAAACTGGACGAAAAGACTTCAATATTTTCAAAAATTTTGGCAGGGTCCGAAGGCCCCCTGTAGAACCAGGTGCGGTACGGCTCTGTGCAGTGAAGTAACAGTGCGGATAGGTCTGCACTGTAACTCAAGTAGAATGTGCGGTCCTTGTAAAAATTTCTAAAAAAGAAAAAATCAATCCAGAACTAACAAAGTACCCAATCCCACACACATCAACTAAAAAGCAGAAACAAAAAATCAAGTTTCTTGAATCAAAGATAAAGGACAATTAAACAATCAAATCCCGTCCCCAGCGGAGTCGCCAATTTGTTAAGCGGATAAATCGTTCTTGCTGACAAGGCCAATCTCCCTAGTATAAATCAATATCTAGCAACAAGCAGGACAAGCAAATCTACTTTTCTCTAAACATATATCGATTCATTCATAAAAACTAAGAGGTGTTTTAGACCCTACCTTAAGTCCAACGATAGTTTGTGGCAGCCTTGCTCCAACAGCTTCAAAGAGTTTCTTTTTAAATAACCTACAAACACAAACAAACACACATCAAAGAACACCTGCATAGCTAATATAATAAATCATGTTCATCATAGTGATCAAGGAGTCTATGAAATAAACCATTAAACACAGCTTATTGAGAAAAATAAACTTGATTGTATTAACTTTGAGAAAGAAGAACTTTACAACCTTGGTGCCTTGATGCTGTACAAGCTCTTCCCAGGGTCTAGGGAGGAATCTCCTCTACTTTGACAAGCCTCACTCTCTCCTCAATGAGATCAAAAGGTATGTGATATTTCCTCTCAAAAGCTCAATTAGGAAGACTAAGTTCCAGCAGCATATACCCTAAAAAATATGCAGCTTTCAACCTCTCAAGTAACCAGCCCAAAGCTTCATTTTATAGTGCAAGGGAAGGAAGTTACAGGTCCACCATTGAAGGGATAGAGTCCTTCTTCAAGGGGATAAGCTCCTCACATCAAGGGGTTATCTCCTTAAGGAATAGGATGCATGCACCCTCAAGGAGCGAACTTGCCAGTGCAAGATTCCCTCTAGAAGCTTCCAAAATTGACTCAAAGTGAGTTTTTTAGTATAAACTTGCACCTTTTTAACTTTTACAGGGGTTCGCACTCATACATGCAGATACAGAGCGGTCAGGTGCGTAGGGGACATGACCAGTGAGTGCGGCACCACATGTAATACTAAGAGAAAGTGCGAAACCAGAGTTTTAGAGATTTTTAAGGAATTTCTCTCATTTTCAAAGCTTGACATGAAAAGCTGAGGTTTAAAACTTGCAAAGGAGTTATGTATGAGTGGTGATAGACTCATATTGGTTACAGAAAGTCATGGTGACAATTTTTCATGTAACACACACCTTGAAAATATTTTCAGTGATCATGTAGCTCCAAATCCAAATCGCCTAACTGCATGCCCACTTGAAATAATAACAACTATATGATTGTGACTTTCCAAAGAGACTAGAAGAGGATGAATAGGTAGTAATTAAGAGGGTGGAAAGACAATGATTGGAAAAGCCATCAAATAATGTTTGGAAAATTGAGACAATTTGAAGGTGAAGAGGGGATGCAAAGGAGTGCCATGTGGGATGGACAGGTGGAGTGTGTTGAAAGGTGGAACATAGACCAATCTATAGATTACACATGCAGGTTTTCAAGATAGAATATAAACCAAAAATAAAATGACACGTGTTGGTGTTCAAGATGCTCTAGAAAAATGATGAAATTTATCATCCCCAATTGTTCTTTCTAATGGAGTTATCAAGAATAATGCAATAGCGATATATAAACAGAATATTCTAAAGACTACTGGAATTGGTGGAAATGGAGGGTTGTTGCTATGTATCATAGCATTTTTATTGGTATAATTCAAAAGGGGCATGAGAGGGTCTTCACCTCAACCATTGGCAACAATGATGACTCATTGACTGCAAACCGGGAAAAATGAATATTTTGATTTATTTGATCATTTGTAATGATAAAACTTTATAATATGATAATGTTCAATAGTCTTAAGCTATTGTTAGTATTGTTCAACACTATCTTCTTGATTGTATACCATACATTATTATACTCAAGTAATATAGTACACCAATGTGACAAAATATGTTTAAAACCTAGTTTTAGGTGTACATGAATTAGCATGGAATTCCAATGCCCACTAAGATGAAATTTATCCAAAATCCAATACCCACATCAACTAAAAAAGTAGGAAAATACAAGTAACAAAGTGAATATTGCATTGAGGCCCATTGTAATTATTAAGACAATTCTTGTAGATGTATGTGATGGATAGCTAGGGAATTGAGGATCAAGGTAATGCCAATGGAATCATCAAACCCAATGAGAATATAAAATGTGTTGGAAAAATATAATTGTTTTTTGACAGCCCAAAGGCATTGAATAAAAAAACACCCTTACAACTAAATTATTGCATATCCTTACAATATTTGGGGATTTGATGGCACTATCGCACAATTTCCTTCAATTATCCACATCGAGAGACTTAAGACTCATGTAAACCTTAGATATAGCAACAATTCTAGAATCAAACAAATTGATTATAAAAGACAAGGCAACCCATTCAAGTAGATGTTGGTAGCATGGTGTTGGCATTGATGTCAATATTTGAGTTAGTATTGTACAACACTATCTTCTTGATTGTATACCATACTTTATTATACTCAAGTAATATAGTACACCAATGTAACAAAATATGTTTAAAACCTAGTTTTAAGTGTACATGAATTAGCATGGAATTCCAATGCCCACTAAGATGAAATTTATCCAAAATCCAATACCCACATCAACTAAAAATGTAGGACAATACAAGTAACAAAGTGAATATTGCATTGAGGCCCATTGGAATTATTAAGACAATTCTTGTAGATGTATGTGATGGATAGCTAGGGAATTGAGGATCAAGGTAATGCCAATGGAATCATCAAACCCAATGAGAATATCAAATGTGTTGGAAAAATATAACCGTTTTTTGACAACCCAAAGGCATTGAATAAAAAAGCACCCTTACAACTAAATTATTGCATATCCTTACAATATTTGGGGATTCGATGGCACTATCACATAATTTCCTTCAATTATCAACATTGAGAGACTTAAGCCTCATGTAAACCTTAGATATAGCAACAACTCTAGAATCAAACAAATTGTATATAAAAGACAAGGCAACCCATTCAAGTAGATGTTGGTAGCATGGTGTTGGCATTGATGTCAATATTTAAGTCAACTATGTGTTGGCATTGATGTCAATATTTGAGTCAACTCTGTGTTGGCATTAATGTCAATAGGCGTAGTTGCTTGGGAATGGTTCCTGATGCATATTTGATGTGTTTTTGGTCTTTCACATTGTGTTAATGTAGTGTTTTTGAAGTGTTGGTGTTATAGGTGTTTAATGATAAGGAAGGAAGATTTTCAGAATGTTGAGTTACCATAATGATTCAGGATGCTCTCTTAATGAATTGGCATGGTTGCACCAATGATGATGGTGTTTTGGAGCTATTCGAGTCCTTGAAAAGATGGTTGCAGAGGGTGATGAAGGTGGAAGCAGTTCTGGATGGAGGAATTTTGAGTTTTCCTCAAATTAGCCTTTAACAACCCACATTTGTAGGGGATGAAGTTAGCTTAGCCACTGAAAACCTGCATCTATAACCCAAATTTCTAGTGGAGAACCCACATCCATAGTCGTATAGGTGAAGAAATATCCATCTACAAAACTTGTGTATGCACAGTAAATTACCATGGGATTTCACATGGGTTTTTCCAAAGGTTTTGTTTGCAATGGAGCCATTTAATCTGGTCCAAGATGATTAATGTGTTGATCTATTCTCTAATGAAGTAGTGGATTCAATTATTGATTTGATTTGGTTTGATTTGATTGTTGTGTAAATTGTTATTAAACTGTGGTGCCATGAACAAATCAGAGGTTAGATGTTGTGTGTTTTACTAATCAAATGTATACTTCTATAGCATAAGAAATTAGGATCAAATTGTGTAGTTCTTAAGAGAATGATGGAAGGTGTGATCTCAAATAAGTGACTAGTGTATGAAGT